>JAGGNH010000135.1:0-153007 GCA_026586065.1 Dioscorea zingiberensis
GCGGGAACTTGATCTGCTTTCGAAGAGCGGAAAGCTGGTGGAGACAAGGGCAGCCATCTATCGTCGAGAAGAGTAGAAAAGGTTTTATAGCGCAAAGGGTGAAAAGAGTCTTCTTCCAAATCAGCGATCTAGTCCTGCTTGGAAAATGAATTTAAATATGAAAATAAAATTTGAGCAGGGAAGCCTAGCGGGAAGGCCCTTAAGTCCCATACAAAAAGAATGCGTCCGAGCCCGAGCCTATTATCTAGTAAATATAGGCGGAAAAGCTTTCGAAGCGCCCTTTCCATGTTGAACTTATTCGGCGCTACTATCGGTAGCTCTCTTAAAATTCATAAAATAAAGCTCAAGTCTTTCTCGTCGATCCTACAAAGATGCGGTGAAATTCCCATCCCACAAAAATGCGGTGAAATTCCCATCCCTACAAAGGAATCGCGGTGAAATTCCCATCCCACAAAGATCACGGTGAAATTGCACGTCAACCTTAGAAGATGAGTCGGAATTATCCTACAAGGATAAACGAGCAACTCTTATAAAAAAAGGGCAAAATCCCAATCGAAGAATATGAGGCAACAATCTAAATTTCATAGAAGGCGAGTACTTACACTCAAGTCCGTAGTTTGAATTGGGTAGAAGACTCAATTCATGAAGCTCATCATTACTGAAGCAGGATGAAGAAGGAAAGAAATTACTTAAAGGACTTCAAAATACTTCTCAAACAAATTTCTTACATGGTTAAAGATAACCGTAATCGCTCAGGAAATAAACCTTCGCCTTTAAAAAATAAGGTTTGCGTTTCATTCATTATGAGTAGAAGTTACATTCCAAGTAATGGTGAGGAATTCTCAAGAACATTTCACAAAGAAAACATCCTAAGAACTAGGACCCTCGAGGCGACGCTTTTATATACAGGGAACTTGAAATAGAAAGGCTCCAAAGGTATAAGCGGGGAGACGAAGCCTCAGGGGTCTTGGTAACATGTTGTTCTTTGAGCTCTGTGAACTTCTTCAAAACCCGTGCCCGACCCATATAGACAAAACTTCGCGGGGAGGGATATGGCGGCCAGCCTGTATGCACCAGCGAGATAAATCACGGATGGCCTTAACTTTAGCTTTAAGCCCCTAAAGCCAGAGGCTGACCTCCTTCTCTGATTTTATCCGGCTCGCTCTAATAATCCTTGATTTCTTGCGAGTCGGATTTGAGAAGATTAATCGACCGGAAAATTTAGAAGTCCTCTTTAAGTCACGTCCACGCTCCCCTTGCCCCAAGCTCCTCAATTCCGCCTAAGCGGCAAGATTAGGCTTTTTAAAACCCGGCTCCCATGCAGACTTGACTGCCCCTCTCGGGTAGATTGGAGTTCCTTTTCCAAAGCTTCTTTAGAGTTCTCCTGCCCAGCTTTTAATATTCTTCTCAGTGATAGGGAGGGAACCTTTCAGAGGAAAGCGGAACAACTTGGCCCCCAAATCATCCTTCTCCTTTCCAGCGGCGGCCGGTTATTTGGAGCAGCGACCTTATCCTTCTCAAGAGAGCATGGATAGCCATGAGGCGAGGCGCTGCTTCATTTTCCCTTCCAGGGCCACCACCTACAAAGGAATTCATTGATTAGAGGCGATTTCCGCCCTGCTTCCCATCTTTCTTGGAATCATCTTGCCAAAGATTGTCATTCAGTCTAGATCCCTTGGTCACGCGATCTCTGAAATAAGCGAAACAAATAAGTTTAAAAGTAGCATTATCTTAGAGCTACAAAAGTAAAACTAACCACCGAGGATAATCCTCACGGCCTCCAGCATAACCCGAGAAGCGGAATAAGCTGAGAAATAGCCTCTTACTCCACGACTCTATGAAGTTTGGAGGAGTTAGGCACATTCGGAGTCTCATGTAGCCATCGAGAATAGTCTTTACCCGAAGTGGCATCCAAGAAAGGGGCGTCTTGAGGAGGACACCCCTTGCCTTGAGATGGCGGTCCCACTTAAAGCCCAAAGGAGTCCGCCTACCCTCAATTTATCCGGGAGAGCCAGCTTCTCCACGCCTCCGCATACTATAAAAAATGCATGAAGCACCCATAGGAAAATGTGTGTGTAGAAATCCTGCACCTCTATAAGAAGGACATCCTCGGGCGGTTGGAAGAAGGACCTATGAGAAGATTGGGGATAAGCGGGGCAGTTTCTTCCGCCACTGAACCTCTTCTGAGGCGCCTCCACTTTGTTCTCCTACAATTAGGGACCCGTCGTCCTGGAGATTCTTTTCTGCTTAGTCCTCCTCTCCCGTGAGGACCACTACTTGTAGGGAATTAAGCACAACCCTTTTTTGGAAGAGAGTCAGGTCTCTTTCTCTTCCTCTTCTTTCTCTCCCTCTTTGGAGGTATATTTTTTGTGTATGGCTAGGTACCTCTTCCATTTGCTTTTTAAGCTTGTGCGAATAGCGGATGAAACTTTAAGCGCTTGAAAGAAGCCCGAGAAGACCCTTAACATAACTCAAGTCTTAAGTCTTCAATAGGGATTTTCACGCAAAAGGCAAATTCGAATAAAGTTAGACTTATCCACAAACCAAAAAGAACCAAACCCCTAAATTGAGCACGCATATAGCCGAATCCTACCATTCAAGACACTTGCTATTAAAGCGGCGACACTTAATGATGTTTTCCTCGGTCAAAAACCTATCCACTTATAGACTTTTGGGATAGCCCGTCATTAAGTCTGACTTAAGAAGAATTCCCTCTTCTTACGACATGCTCCTCACAAGTAATCCGTCCCATGCGGGAGATTACTCCCACCTTGTTCGGATATCCCGCTCGGACTTCACATTTAACAAAGAAAAACTTGCTCTTCCATCGTTTGATGGAAGAAGGAACTTTCCCTAGAAACTTTCTCGAGGCGGCCCAGAAATAATACCGATCGGCATTAGACTCCAAGCAAAGGCTAAAACAACGGAACCAGCGGACCCGGTGGATTTACCCCATAATTCTTAAAAATCATGACAAATCCGGATTTGAAGCGGTCTCCAAGAGTTCGGAGTTAGCTGCGAGGACACAAATGATATTCCTCTAGGATTGCCTTAGCAAAATGAGGGAAAGGAAGCCTAAGCCCGCCTAACAGCTGGCGTCTTGATAAAGCGGCTATCTCCCCTCCACTGGGGGCACATGCGCCCTCTCCCACTGAACAAGGAACCCTAACCTCAAATAAAGAGGGAATTCAATCTTGTATCTCTCTTACTAGGTAAATCCTACATCTTTTTGCCCTAGAAGGCTTATGAGATGTAAAACTCAGAGCCACTCTACCAGAATTGCTTCCTAGAAGCGGGGTGAACCACTTGAGGAACCACAGGCTGGAGCGCCTCCGAAGGTTCACAGGAATACTTATGAAACCATAGGGTTTGAGGGCCAGGAGGAAGGAATCCCAGGAGGTTAAGTAGGAAAGAACTAGAAGAGGAAGAAGCAAAGCACTAGCTTCATTTACCTTAGGAAAGGAAAAAGGACAAGAAAAGCCTTGAGAAAGCTTTCCAGGGCCCAGGGCTCATGGGAGGAGAGGAAAGAAGAAATCACGCGGAGAGAGAAGGCAGCGGCTTCGATTTTGAAACCAACCTTTTCTTTGCACAGCGTATGGTTCAGCTTATATACTCAAAGGCAACTTAGCGAATTACGTAATGGCAGATTAGATCTTAGGATAGTATTACAATGAGGCCGGCGATACCAAGAGTCCACAAATGGCAACCGTTCAAAATAACCATCCATTCTGGCGCCTCCTTTCGGAAGCTTGGTTTAAGGAGATTACGCTTACGTCGAGCCGAAATGATACCAAGCGGTACATTTGCTGGCGCACATGTTAGGAAATACGCTCATGCACCCATCATGACTTGGCCGGACAGCAGCGCCCTGCGTCGCACCACTATCCCCCTTTAATGCGCCTAAGCGGTTAAAAGAGACGCGTGTAGATGCTTAGGAAGCAAGAGGCGTTACGTGGAAAGTAAGAGGCACTGTCTGCAGCATAAAGACAAAGCCACAGCACTCCAACGCCATAGTTATTACTTGCCAATAAATGCCACATAAAAATACCAAAGGATTTAGAAGCGAAGCGACAAAGCTGTCGTTTATTGAGGTTACATAGTGAAACGCACGCAAACAAAGCAAAATAACAAAAAGCATGTTATCCAGGCCGGACTAAAGTTAAATATCCATGAGACCCGTCAGAAGACACACTTGGATAAGATTGAAGGAAGAGACCTGGCTTGGCTTCCACAACCATGTTGTCCACCCATTATCATTAGGGGAACCCGGGGTTTGACATAGGGAAGCTGAAGGTAGAGGGCCCACCTCTACTTTGCTTGGCCGGGGGAGTCATCTCAGAGACATCTCAACTTGAAGCCATTACCCCCTGCATAGGTAAAATTAAAGGAGGTCCCAGCTTCCATCATCATGATCCAGAAATGGAAAGCTTCCCACGCGGCAGTCGATACTCATCCCACCAACCCCACAGCCGATTAACGGAGGATAGTGGCAGCCGGCCATACCACGGTCGTTAGGACTTACCAAGTGGATTATTCAGGTCCTTAATTGATAGATATGCTTGTAAAAGAAATTTGGGAGATCCGTGAAGTATCGAGAAGCAGGTGAGGAAAAAGTAAAAACTTATAAAAAGACAAGCGGTGAGCCATGATACAAAGGAGATACAAGAGGTATAAAAAAGATTTACTTGCCTAAAGACCGCCATACATTCATACAAGCCCTTAAATAGGAGAAAATCTATCAACACTTTATAAGCGAAAATTCCGGAACAAAATAATCTACCTCGATAGCTTAACCCGAAAGGATAACCACTTGACAAGCGTCGATTAGCCTATTATTAAACACCTGCGTGTACGCTTTGGAGGCGTAGGTAACCATACACAAAGCACACTGCGCCTACATAGACAATACCAACTTCGAGAGCGATAGCTTGTTCTCGAACCAAGCGAAAACATGCGGTTAAGCTCACCCCTCCGATTTTTAGAACAGAGATACAGCTTTGGGGAACTAGTGTTACGGATATATTTAGTGAAGACGCATATGTCATTCGGTAACCTAAAGGACCACTTGTTCCGCTTTGACCACATGGCAATAAGGTCTTTACACAATTCCGATTCGGCAAACTAGGTAGCGTGAGGATTGATCCACTGCGAACAAAGTAAGCCGAATTGTAACAGCCCTCTTCACAAACAAGTGTTAAAACCAGGTAGGGAACGCTTATAACAGCCCTCTTGGTAGCGGAGGGTAGGAGAGAGAGAGAGAGAAATATCTAAGCCCCTACGGTAAGTAAGGCCTTATCCAAGCTTACTTCTGATTGGAATGAGATATCACTACCCCACGTTTTACTGCGTGTTATTGCTCTCACGAAGCTGGAGTGGCGAAGATATTTTCCCTCACCGCCTTAAGAGATATTTACCTAACTTCACGCCTCAGCTCACGCCTCCCATTCCCACGCCTTTCTGAACCGCCTCTAAGGTGCTACTTATAAAGGAAGGCGTTAATAGAAAGAAAAGGGGATGAAAAAGCTTATCACATGCGCAGAATTGCCTAAATTACAAGACTCTTTACTCAGAGTTTTTCGGCTTAAGCTTAGCGGAGGCTGAATCTGGGTAGAGAGGCCCGAATTCCATGCTCGCTGCCTCTCCTTTCTACGAGGATTGCGCTCACCCAGGTGTAATTTCCGACGGGAAGTTTTTCCATAAATGTTCTTGGCGCGCTTCTTGTTGCATTATTTAAGCGAGTAAAGCGTCCACACCAACTATAAATTTTAACGCGTTATTGAAATTTGGCCGAGAGGCTGAGGCCCATATCCGCTGAGAGAACGCTTGTTGGCCCAAAGCGTGGCCGATATGAGCCAGTTTTTTGGCATCAACAAAGCTATACTCCCAAAGAGAGTGTTTGAGTATAGATGAGTTAAATGTATGTCACTTAAGGTGGAAGTTAGGTTCGAGCCGGGAATTCTGTGTACACGCCAGGTCATAGTAGCCCCCTTGATTCGGGGTATCTTACTAGGGTCGATGGCAGCCTCACTCTACACATAGACATTTGGTAATTTAGAACACCCACAGATGTATTTCCAATACATAGGGAAATCATTATATGTGCGTTTGTACATGAAGTCACATTGCCATCGAGTGCCATTCAAATTTGTAACTTGCCCATCCTAAGCTAATCAGAATGACGAGGATATATCACACCCGAATTTGGGGCTGGTTTGAGTGAACCAAATTGACCCATAGGCAATTTTGTATTACCAAATTAAGCCTGAAATTAAAAGCATGTACTCCAAAATAAGGTTCATATGACACTTAAGCACTTAGCCCGGTTACATCACCGGGAGTCATATTCAAATAAAAGGTGCGTAAGTGGAAGTACAACACCACGAGTTATGAGCAAGACGCTACTATCCAATGAGAAATTAAACACGCGAGGTTATAGGCAACTACTATCCAATGTAAAAGAACATACTAGGAGTTTAATACAACCCAATAAAAGGAAATTAAACATATAGAAACATATGCGCTTGAGGCCGGCTAGACCTGCGATCCCACCGCTTTCGGAGACACTTGAGCTACTATCCCGATCAAGTCTAAAAAGATCCTATAACTTGAGAGGAAAAGCAGGTATAGAAAGGAAGCTGAGCTATACAAGCGCGGTGAGTATAGAACTAACTCAGCCGGGTATTATACATCACATGTCATCACATTATAAAATCTTTTGGAACATAAGCAATACAAGTCTAAAATCATGAAGGTCAACATAGTTATCTTTTAATCTTGATAAGAATGCTAATACTGATCAGGAAATTCATGGATAAACACATAAGCAGTCCTATATCATATCAAAGCCATATAGTAAAGTATGTATAATGGGATGGCCTCATGTATCATACAAAGCGTACCCCTAGTTAAAGAGTAATGTCTCCGTAAGGACTCCAACTTAATCACCGAGGGAGCGAGGAGGCATATATACATCTACCACATGATCACGATGCGGGGAGCGACGGAAGGCATACATCTACCACATGAACCCGGTACCCAGAGACCGGTATACATCTACATGGTGTACATCAAAGCGAGCATCTACGTCATCCCGATCACGGGATCTCTCAAAAGAAGAGCAGGAAGGGAGTTTTATAAAAAAGAGCGACTTTTCGGAAACATTTTTTAGTTTAAAAAAAGCAGATTGAAAACAAATCGCAGCTTCTTTGTAGCACGGTCTCATCAACTCAAATATGCTCTGGGCTCTACATCCACAGGAAGCTTACTCCGATTTGGGTCCCCTATACATAACTAACTAAGGTCACGACACTTGATGCATAAGAATAATATTTAACTACCCCTTAGGGGTTTCCTTAATCATATCTACATTATTTCTTTAAAAGGATTTGAATCAAAGTATACAACGCATGAAAATACTATGCAAGTATAACTTGATAAATTCATGATATCACGAAGCCGAAATAAACTCACTTAAAAATCACGATAAAGATTTGCAAATCTGATAAATACATGAATTAACACTAGATCCTACGGTGAAGAGAGAACGAGGTTTCTTGAGCACATATTTCCTCCTTTTATGGTCCCAGGACCTCACTCCTTTTATAAAAGCTCATAACTTAACCCTTAAAAGAAATCCAAGGCGGTGGAGAACAAAGGCGGTGGAGAATTTTTGGAGTCAAAAGTGGAGAGATTGGGATTTTATTGTGCCACTTTACAAATTAACCCTTATGTTTTGGGATAATTATATCATTATAAGCATGCGTGTAGAAACGTCTTATAGGATTTAACCATTTTACCCGTATCACAACTCCCCTAAGTGCGCTAGCGTCAGGGTCGAGGCTGTGGTGGGTCATTTCGGGACCGCGAGGTTGACTCGGAAAGCTAAGTGTATAAGCGAGGTCGGTTGGAGTTGGTTGTAGCTTTGAGGTGAGTGGCTTGGGTGGAGGACTAGGAATACAGTGTGTACACTTTCGGCCCCATGAGGACTTTGAGGCTGAAGAGGAAGCGGCCGGGTGAATCTCTAGGAGCCTTGAAGAGGCTGGCTAAGCTGAATTCTTGGGGCCTGAAGAGGCGACTAAGGTTGAGCAGAAGAGGGGTCTTTGTGGCCGAAGTGGTTGCGGCCCTTGAGGGACTTTGTCGCGAGATTTTTGTCTCGGCCCGTGAGGACTTTGAATATAAGCCGCGTGGGCTCGGCACCACAGAGGGGATTTAATTCTGGCGCATGGGCTCGGTTTTGTGGGAGGACTTTAAATCTGGCGCATGAGCTTCGGCCCGTTGAGGGACTTTGTCGAGTGGAAGGACTTCGGCCCTTGGATGGGACTTGAACAAGTCGAAGGACTTACGGCCCCATGTGGGACTTTGAGCGAGTGAAGGACGGCCTTTTTGAAATGGGACTTTGAGCAAGAGATGAGTGCGCTCGGCCTTGGTGGACTTTAAACAAGCCATTGGGCTATTTTTTCAAGATGAGATTTTGCCTCATTTTTATTGTTTGGATGAGATTTTTGCCTCATCTTTGATTTTCCGGATGAGATTTTTGCCTCATCTTTGATTTTTCATTTCGGGGAATTTTTGCCTCGACGCCTTGGTGGAGAGTACTAAGATCCGAGCCATTGGAACTGACCCTTAGAGAGGGTTTTAAATCTGGTCTGGCCGAGGACACTTTGTGACCACTGTGGGGGGACTTGAATATGAGCACATGGGCTCTGCACCATAGGGGTTTTAATTACGGCGCATGGGCTGCGGCCTGCGTCGGGAGGACTTTAAGTATGGCGCATGAGCTTCGGCCCGTGGGGACTTGAATCTGAGCATGTGGGCTCTGCACCCACAGGGGGTTTTAATTCTGAGCGCATGGGCACCGGCCTCCAAGGGAGGACTTTAATCGAGTCGAAGGACTCGGCCACGAAAATGGGACTTTGTGGCGAGTCGCTCGGCCCATGAGGACTTTCAACAAGCCATTGGGCTTTCTTCCCTTGTGACATCTTTGCTCCAAGTTCATGGAGTGTTCAAATTGGGCACTTGAATCTTGGAGGCTTGGGAGTCTCATTGAAAGTGAAAAATCAAATAGCGAGAGAAAACAATCTCAAGTTAGAACAACTGATTTAGAAAGTGCTAAGTGCAATTGTTCAAAGCCGGAAAAATAGAGAAGCTGCTAGTATAAAAGCGAAGCTTGAGAGGGTATAACTATTGAATTTGCCATTGGATGGCTGACCCCTACTTGTTTTTATTTAATGTCATCTCTTAGAAGGAGGTTGATCATGTTGTTAAATCACATGCGAGTTTTGAACTAATATTGAAAGGAAATTTCTGAGCTCTAAAACTTCGGCTCTAAAAGAGATTTTAGTTTAGTCATTGCGTAGGCACAACTTTTGATGGTTTTGTTCACTAAAATTGGGTAAATTGATGAAGCATATCGGATTGCTAATGAATTTACGAGGCAATCAAAGGGTCCCAATTGTTTTGAGTTGAGAAGGAACTTAATCAAATTAGCCAAAGTGCTAGTAATATCATGCCTCATCTTTTACTTTCAAGATGAGATTTTTGCCTCATCTTTGATTTTTCAAGATGAGATTTTTGCCTCATCTTTTCATTTGGAGATATTTCACACAAGGCTTAAAATCTTGGATTAGATCAAAGCTTTAAGCGGTTTATCTCAATATATTGAGGTGCGGTGCAAAAATTCTTGAAATTTGAAGCGGATCAAAAAGCATACAATTTGCTACTTGCAATCTAATAATAAAAACACCAAAGTTTTCTCGAATTTAGAGAATCACGGTGGCTTGATAAATTATGCTTCTTGAGAGGGTCATGAAATTGGTTTTATCCAATACTCTCGGTATTTTGACATACGCTAAGCATGATTTCTATGCTACTTTGTTATGAGTTTAATTTGACTTTTTGGGACCTTGATGTTCTAAGCAAAGAATGCATACATGATCCAAATAATTTAGAAACAACACATGCGGCTTGAGTCAGCTATAGTTGACATAACGTTTTGATCTGGTCCCCACGAGACTGGTAAGCTATTCTTAGCGACTAAAAAGCTGGCGTCGCCATTAGGATCGACACCGATCTTGCCGAATTGTTAAGAATTTATATTTAAGGGACTCAGATCGGAGATCATCAAACTGAGGAAATAAAAGACATCAATTTTACAGGAAAACCCGAAGTAAATCAGGGGAGAAAAAAACCACGGGCCTCGTTGAGGAGGCAATTCACTATGTAATTTAAGAGAGAATTACAAGACTTGAAAAGAAGATATCCTCAATGATTTCCAAGAGGTGTAGATAAGTCATGGTAGACATGATGTAGTGAAGAGCATAAGAGTGAAGAGCATAAGATAATTAAGATTCATTATAGGCATGAATATACGTCCACGGGGATTTAAGCGGGCGGGAGTGCGATTTGGCTTTCGGCCTTGAAGATGGTGGGATTTGGAGCCTCCATTGGTCGGGTCGGTTGATGGCGTCGGTTGACTTGGGTCGGAATTAACCTTGGGGTCGGAATTGACATGGGGTGGAATTGGCTTGGGTCGGAATTAACCTTGGGGTCGGAATTGACATGGGGTGGAATTGACCTTGGGGTGAATTGACATGGGGTCGGAATTAACCTTGGGGTCGGAATTGACATGGGGTGGAATTGACTTGGGGGTCGGAATTAACCTTGAGGGGTGGAATTAACCTTGGGGTGGAATTGGCTTGGAGGTGGATTTTTGAGTTGCTCTTCTTTCTGAGTTGCTCTTCTTCTTTTAGAGTAGAGAACTAGAGTTTCTTATGCACATATTTCCTCCTTTTTATGGTCCAAGGACCTCCCTCCTTTTATGAAAACTCATAACTTAACCCTTAAGAAATCCAAAGGCGGTGGAGAACAAAGCGGATTGGAGAGAATTTTGGAGGTCAGTGGATTGGAGATTGGGATTTTTATTGTGTCACTTTACAAATTAACCCTTATGTTTTGGGATAATTATATATCATTATAAGCATGCCACGTGTAATGCGTCTTATAGGATTTAACCATTTTACCCGTATTAGAACACTAATATTATGAAAACATAAAGTCAAATCCAACAGCGATTACAATTCTTAAAGTTATACAACCACGAGTCTCCATAGGAGTTTATAATTCTCCTCAAATCAAACACACCAAATTCAAATACAACATAAAAGCTTGAGTTGGCCAGTGTGAGTAGCCAGCTAAGGGTAGATAGGACACATCCTCCACTCTAGACATGATCGTGTATCTGTCTACTACCTGCAAAATCCCACACAACAAGAGGGTGAGCTACAAGAGCTCATTGAGGTACGAACATTACTATCAGGTAGAAACATACTTGTAGAGTCATGCGACAAATAGGAATTTAAAGTGAAGCTACAAATATAAAGCTGGGCCGATGCATTAAGTATGAAGATAAATCTGATTTATAAACATGAGAGTTAATGCATTATCTTCAATTGATTTACAAGAATCATGCTAACATCAATAGAAAGCCAAAGATATGCACATATGAGTTTGTTTAGTCATTTATCATCGGTATCGAAAATGATTTACATAATTGTCCTGGCTGACCAATCAAAGCAAGTAGCCAACAAGGTTGGACCAATCAACAATCGAAAGGTTGAAAATATGTAAAATCAAATCATAGTCATTAATCATATTAATGTATTTCGCTACTTCCATACTACACGGAACCCGAGGTGGAAATAGGTAGACCCAATCAACACCTGATAGCTCTCAGGTAGGACCAATAAACAACCATTGAGCTATAGTATATATATGTATACTAGGCACCCGACGGTTACGGAAAAGGGGTTTTAATTCTTCGAAAACATAAGGGTTTAAAAACAGATAGTTTGGACTAAAATAAAAGTTTATAAAAAACCTCCCCTTCCCTATCTAGTATCGTAATCTCTAGCTTTGTCATAGAGCCACCACTAGTGCAAGCAGAAGTATGTAGAGTGCGGTCGCGGTGCATTAATATTTCTATCAATCTCTCATTTTTATTTACAGAAGGTTTATGAGCTTATAAGCATGCTTTTTCTAAAACATGTTTCAAATTCCAACATTATCAATAAAAGTATGCATGTAATACTCATTTCATGATAATTAATAAACTCATATCTTTAATTCTCAAATAAATAAGAACAATGAGAGAATCACGGTAAGAATCACGAGGAAATTTGAGTTGTGTTCCCTCATGTGTTTTAGTAGTTTCTAAAATTTGGCTAGGTCCTTGGTATTGGACCTTGCCTTTGCCTTTACTTTTCCTTAAAATAAAAAATATGGTATTTAGGGAATATGAAAATAGTATTCTTATCTTATACTCTAATTAGACTTGTTAGAGTATGGTAAATTCATCAAGTTAAATAGAGCATGATTGCTCTTAACATGAACTTCGTATTTCTAAAGAATGAAAATACGGAATTGCTCAAATAGAGGATTTAGCTATCTCTTCATCCCAAGTTCAATTTAAAAGCTTCTAACATGCCTAGCAGAAAGTGATTAAATACTAAAAGCATGATCATGGGAGAATAATCAACTATTAATATTTATGAATTTCTCACGAAAATTTGACATCACCTCCTCTATTTTGAGGGCCCGAGAAATTATACAAACTTATGCACCATATCTCATAATTCATTCATTCAACAATACCCCAAATAATTTCTATATCTCTACATCACCAATAACTCAATCCTTTCCTCTATAACTTTCGACCACACCAATTAAATTTATCAAAGCGCCACCAAAACCATTAGAATCCAACTTAATTAGGTTATGCGAAAACAAGTTGTTGAGACTTGACAATGGATCTATCTTCTCGGCCTTTTCGGCTCATTTGGATCCGGTCCCAGTAATCCACAGGTTTCCGATCCTTGTAGGAGCTTTGTTAAATCCTTCATTTCGGGGAGGAAGAGTGTGGCTATCGCGTCGAAGAGAGAGAGAGAGAGAGAGAGAGAGAGAGAGAGAGAGAGGAAAGTTGAGAAGAGAGAGAACTATTTGTTGGAAATCTCACGAGGAAAGGAAAGAAGGCCTTGATGCCAGAAGTTCATCCCTCGTCGGAGTTCTCAAGCTGAAGGAACACAGCAGCGGCTTCGAGGCGTGGCGAGGAGAAGCGAGGAGCAAGCGGAGCTAGGCGGGATCTTGGCCCGAAGCGAGGCGCGGATGCAGCATAAAGCGAGATCCGATCCACCTTACCACGCGGAGGTGATGGAGAAAGGCGGACACATCCGCCCGTGCAATGTCGGCGTGCATATGGAGGGTCTTTGCTTGAGCTCGGAGTCATGCGTGTGAGGGGAAGGGAGGAAGTTGAAGGGGCCTACGCTGAAGCTTCGATGAGTGCGTCGATGGAGAAGAAGCGGTGAGGGCTCGACCAAGAGGAAATGCAGGAGAAGATGAGAATAGAGAGATGAACTTCGAGACTTTCATATCTCTTTCTCTCTCTCTCTCTCTCTCTCTCTCTCTCTCTCTCTCGAGGGTTCTATAAAAAGCCCAAAGTGTTTTACTTTAAAAAAATAATATTTTAATCAAAATACTATTTTACACCAAATGTTGTAGGATCATGAGTGATCCCTTTTTTCTGACAGGATCTGTTTCTTTTTGGATGCTGGATCATTTATGATTAATTTATTAATTTATTATTTAATTAATTCCTTCTTCACTTCACATGCACGTGAATCACGTGCACAATGTAACTTCACGGGTCGCATTTACTAGCCAGCGTAGATCCATATTTTTTAAACTTTTGACTTGGCGAGATCTACTTTATTGGGACCCAAACTTTTGTCCCGTATCTCCCAGCAGTTAATCAAGATTAAATAATATTTAATAAATTCCTCAATTAATTGGCCGAGGATTATCCTCCACGATCCACCTCCAACTATTTCAAGTCTAAATGAAGCTTGACCCAATATGACCTCCTCTTTGCCCAAATGCGTTGTGAAATTTGGATTTTAGATTCATTAATTCCTTATCTTCCCTTAATTGAGATTTTAAAGTAATTAATTCATTTTATGTGCTAATTAATCTCGTTGAAATTTTTCAGAAATTTTCTGATTATTTAATTAAAAATTTCGGGGTGTTATAGTTGTGGCTATAGATTTGGTTTGGACCTTAACTGGCATATATTTATAGTTCTGGGAAATGCATGGAATGAGGTTTAGATGAATGGGTTGAGCCAATTAAGTGGGCATTATAAATAATAACATTAGATACGGGTGAGTGTGCTTGTGACCACATGTGGCGTCTTGATATAGATTCTATTTCTAGATCACAGAAGCGTAGAAGCGTAGATCCATGTCGAAGAGGGACACAAATTGATGGGTAGATCCTTGATACATGTAAGTATCTACTGCCTGAGTACCCCTATCATTGAATAATTTTTGATTCCATACTTGGGTAAGTTACTCTGTCCTAGTTCCTACTCATGATCAATATTTGTTAGTTTTGCTATTGCTATATTCTAGCATGCTTTCTTGATGATCTCGATCATTACTTTGTTGACTATACACACATGCTTGTTATCTTGATTTGTTGGATTGTTCCATGATTGTGTGTGTATGATTGGTATACTGTGTGATGGTGTTTCTTGAATATACCCATCCGTTGATGTGTAGTGGCCTTGGTATGCGTGATCACAATGCTCCATCTAGGTGGGTATATATACGACTTCTCCATATATTGTTGTATGTTCATGCTTTCATTGAGCAAACCCACTGTCAACGAAGACAAGATCCATGGAAACATGATGTGCTTATGGTGGTTGGGTAGGTGTCGCGTCGATTGAGTTCTATTCTTACGCCCGGTGGAGTGGGCGAGGAGGCTCTTGTAGGGCGTTCAAGGCGAGGACACCTTGGCATCCTAGTAGTCCATGTCCTGGGGAGGATACTCTAGTTGTCCATTCCATCGGTGGGGACGATCGTTGACTTTGTCGAGGCGATGCGAGAGGTGGGTGATGGGATTTACTTGCAAGTGCAGTGCGTGATCAAGTAGTAGAGTGAACTATGAGAATCAAGTGTCGAACCCACAGGGAATAGGCTGCTAGTGTGAACTAAGCTTCTATTATCTAGTCTTGTCAAAGATTTGGTGATTTTTGAATCTAAATCTAAGGAATTGAAAGATTGGAAACAAACTTTCGAAATCGAGAATTAATTGAGAGAAAACTATAGCATGAGAAGGAGATACTTGGGCATGAGTCCCCTTTGGATTTAAATCTAAAGATACATAAAGAAATCTATGAAGATGATTGGAGATGCTTATGCCAAGAGTTATTAAATTATATATAATCCCTCTCTTGAGGCGATTGGATAACTAATCTCCTAGGATTGTCTTAAGCTTAAGGGAACCTATGTCTTGGAAGAGTTGTGGGATTGGATGCATTATTAAAGAGTGGCTCTCCTTCTAGTACCCGAATCTCAGTACTCACAACCCTCTCTAATGGAGCATGTTCCTAATAGAAGGGCTAGCTCTAGCCCTTGTATGTCGCACCCAAGTAATCTCTCAGGGCATCCCATAGCGTGAAGCGATTACAATCAATACAAAATATCTAATAGACATTCAAGCATACATCCAATAAATCAAAACATAGAAATCAATATATGCATTAATGCACGATATCCAAAGGTTTCTAATACCCAAGTATCTATAAGATTAGTTTTCGATAAATAGAGAACTCCAATCTAAATCAACAAGAATACAATCAAAACTTCATATGATAGATGATGCCGTTGACAGCTTTGCAAGTTTGATCTCCTTCTCTATCTCCTTCCTTCTCTCTCTCTCTCTCTCCAAGATTGGGGAGAAGACCCCCAATCCCCTAATCTAAAAGGAAAATCTCCTCCAAAGCTAAGCTGCTCTCTCCTAAACCCTAAAACCTCCCTATTTATACCTCGGCTTAGGGTTTTATGAGTGAAAATTACACTCATACCCTGCGTGGAGTCTGCGGTAAAAAGGGGTTATGATATCACGGGCTCGTATACGGTAGGTATACTAGCGATATGAAGCTTCGATGCCGATTATATGGCTATATGGCGGCCCGATTATACTATGCATGTGTGAGTATATGGCCATATAACACCCGAATGAATTCATGCAGGGGTGTATGCCATCTAGGAGGAGGTTGATGTGTAGGCCGTTCCTCTGCGCCCGATGGCATACGATGCGTATGCCTTCCGTTTACTTCAAAATAAGCGTTGGATCGACCTCTTTTCACCTCGAAATGCTTTCTTTCTCCCGAATTGGCTTCTATATACCTGTTCCAACAAATATGAAGCTTTTAAAAGTACCAGAGGGCTATAATTCATCAAAATGGCATTCAAGACATATAGAGAAATGATATCAAAATATGCTCATTTGAGCAGCTCATCAAATATCTCCACACTTAAACATTTGCTTGTCTTCAAGCAAATAAAATAATTAAAACAAAAGAGATTGATGAGTGTTCAACCTCCGGCTATAAAATAATTGGTTCTACCTATTCCAAGCTCACAATTCAAAGATGCATTCTCCTATTTCCATCACGGGACCTAGATTTTTATCTTGTGTTTGGTTCCCCACGACCCTAGATGAATATTTTCACTCCACATAACATGTTCAAAGTCCTAGCAAGATAAGCATTCCCTCAATTGTCTCTAGAAGATTCTTGAGGCCCTAAGCTCAAGACAACCAACCCTCTATTGTGTAAATAGTGGACAAGTTCGAGAAACTTCAAGTTATGTACAAACAAAACCCTTTTTTTTGGTAGGGCATCCCTAATAGATCCGACTTTCCCATCCTAAAGATCATTATAGAGTGTAGCCCATCTTTTCTTCAGGGTGCACATGCTGTTTAGGCACCAGAGGACCCGAGTACTAGAAGGGTTACAACTCTACCTAGATGTGTTCATACTTTGAAGTGATTTTGAGATTGAGAAACACCACGATTAGAGGTCGGGACCCCCAAACTACTTCATCACAACATGTAGCGAAACACATTTTATTATTATTGTAGCGGTGCACATGCTATGTTATTCTTCTCTTACTTGTCCACTAGGGTAGAATTATGAAGGTGGGATGCTCAAATAGTGCCATGGATCCTCTTAGAGGCATTGAGAGTAATGCTTATCAATTAAGGTCAATAAAACATGGCAATAAGTTATCTATTGTCACTAGAGAGTTTGAATTCCACAAGGATTGTCTCTAGATGTCCATAGCATGTCATAAGAAAATTTGAAAAAAAACAAAAAATTTTGGTGATAAGATGACACACTAAGAATAGAGTGAATCAATATATTCTCTAACAAGCGACATCATCAGTGCATGCCAAAAAATGCTCTTGTATAAAAAGTTTTTGCAATAAATTCCACAAGTCTATTAGCTACCTATCTCCACACTTAGAAATTTGCAATGACTCTATAGAGTGGATAGGTAGCTACCCATCTCCACACTTAGAATGGTGCATTGTCCTAAAGGCATGCAATCAAGCTCAAATAAAATAGAAAGGATAAAAGCATGGAAAGGTGGCTGAGACTTCCTCGGTGAGATGATGATATCCCTTTGTAGTTAAGGGTTTGATGCGTGTATAATTTTTCACGGATGTAAGCTTACTATTCATGTGTAAAATCTACAAAGGAAGAGATTATCATAGCTCCTAGACAAATCAAAGAGAGTAACCACTACGAAATAAACAATAAAGGGCCGAGATGAGGCGGGGAGAACCCTTGCTACAAGTACACAAATAATAAAAAGTTTGAAAATATAATAAAATAAACATAAGTGCGGATGAAATGTCTCAATGCGTCCATGTGTGGTACGCTCATCGAATCTTTGGTGCTTCTTTGGTGAAGTGGAGTAATGAAGAGGGGGTCCATGGGTGCCCGTGGTGGTGCTATAATTGCTCTAATAATTGCCATGACGGTGGAATAAGCTAGTGAGTGTAATAATTTTATCATCCTCTTCATGCGTCTTCAATAGGTGAGGAAACGTGGGCCTTCCATTGAGGTGGTGTTGATGGGTGAGGCAACCCGAAAATGTTGATGGGGAGTAACAATGGTACCCTCCATAGCATTAGGTTGTTCTGGGCCATGGAGTGTTTGTTCTTTTGAAAGTTATCCTTCACCTGCAAAATGAATACTTAAGAGCATATTAGTGCATTGAAAGATGGAGGAGATATAGGTGCACAATTAAAAAGTATAAGAGAGTCCTTATCTGGCCGTATGGTAGAGTCATTATACCCATGGATTTTTCTTGCTGTGAATGTGGGGCAATATATGGCCCAGTATATGGCCATATAAACCCCAATATAGTGGCACCCGGGCTGTATATAGGCCAATATACGACCTTATATATGCCCGTATGAACCTGGAAATTTGAGTTAATGCAAAGTACCCTTTATATGGGCCACTATACGGCCGTATAAATCCTGTATGGTCTTCAGGGGCGTTTATATGGCATTTGTATACGTGATATACATGCAGTATGAACACAGGTTGGCTTGTGAAGCCAAATTTTGGCCATTCTTGGTTCTTACGGCATAACCTAATAGAAATTTTCAATATGGAGCTCATGAAGGTGCGGCTAGCATGATGAGTCTAATAATGCAAATCACGGAGGGTGAGACATATCATCATGTTATTCTAAACAACTCTAACTAACACAAAACAAGATTGAGAAACAAAACAAGACTTTCCAAGACTTGGGTTTACCTCCTAAGAAAGCGCTTGTTTAGCGTCACTGAGGCTTGGCGTATCTCGAGAGTTACCTTATGGATTCATACATATGAAAGCATCCATCCCGGCTCTTCCGATTAAAGCACTTACCAAACAAAATCCTGCCCAAGTTATCATAGATAGAACAAGTTTTTGCTTTTATACCTGGGTCATCCTGATATGGTGCTTGAGCTGGAGGAATAGTGGTTACCCCCTTTTTCTTCACCTTTCTCAAAGTACATCCACCAGCGATGAGTGCTAGCTCCTGCGACTTTGTCATTTGCTTTGCCTTTGGGGAGAACCTTGATGTTGTGGAGATTTTTAGAAGCTCTTTCGGACCCTCATTCAGTTCTTCCACAAATTGGCATATCGGGTCAGCTTGTAGCAGGTCTTCCATGCACTCGGAGGTTATTTTATCAATATCATCAATGTTATAGGACGTGTCATCGCATGATCCATGGTGTGTCGCGCATGGCTTGAGGGAGCTTGAACACTACTTCTTGATCCCTACTCGAGTGCTAATCTTAGTGAGCATAGTCTTCCAAGGCTTGAGCCGTAGCTAAGAAAGGGCGGCAATTATAATTGGTACATCAACATTTTCATCCACATCGAGAAGTACAAAGTTGGCGGAGAAAACAAAGTGATTAATCTAGATGAGCACATCATGGCTAGCCCCTTGGCGGTCTCACGGATCTATCGGCTGAAGTGTAAATCCTGTTGGCTTTGGTTCAAAAGACCCAACTTCATATATAATTTGTATGGCATCATATTGATGCTAAGTACCTAATTCCGCCAATGCCTTCTTTGTGATCCCTTCACCAAGTATGCAAGGGATGATGAAGCTTCCGGGTCTTTTTAGTTTCTTGGGCGCTTGTTGCAACCTGAGGAGCATTGAGCATTTAATATGGCGACACTTACATCATCCAATTTTTTCTTGTTGGATAGGGCTCCTTCATGAACTTAGCATATTTGGGCATTTGGGATAAGACCTCTACCAGCTTGGTAAAGGCTGATGTGTAATTGCTTCACCATGCTCATGAATTTTACAAATTGAGCATCCTCTTTATCCTTCCTCGGTCTTTTTGGATATGGGATTTGAGGTTGATATCGTGCTGCAGGGTAGGCTGGCTCTACCACCTTTTCCTTCTCTTTTTTGCTTTGCTCATTAGAATTTCCCATTAGTTCTACTTCTTCAACCTCCACGGTGCTCTCGACTGGGGGTGTTGCAACGATTGACTCCACTTGTTTGCCACTCCTTAGAGTAATGGCTTTGCATTGCTCTTGAGGGTTTTCTTCGGTATTCCCCGGGAGGCTACCTTGTGGTCTCTCCACTATATTCTTGGTCATTTGTCCCATTTGATTCTCCAAACCTTGGAATGAAGCTTGCAAATTCCTGATTGCCATGATAGTGTCCTGCATGAACTTTGCTAGTTGATCTTCCAGGCTGGGCTTCTTCTCTTGCGGTGGCCTCGGAGTTGGATTTGAAATCCGGGGATATTGCCCAGCACTTGAGGGTTTCCATATTATAGGAGTGGGTTGTTCCATTTAGGGAGGTATGGATGCGACCCTCAGAGCATTCTTAGTGCATTTCCCATGTCTTGCACTTGCTCCACGAGGGTTGTTTGATTGCTTATGGTGGACATCTTGCTACTTCATGCCCTTCCCCATACGTGGTGCAAAACATCATTCGAAATAGGGGAATTGAGCTAGCACATGGTGAGCTTGGTTTTGAATGTGAGGAGGTCAATTTTCTTGGTTAATGTATCTAGCTTCTCGTGAAATCGGTGTCTATGGTAGAGGCTTCATCCAATGGTCCCACAACTTTGACCCGGTTTGTCCCTTGTAGACCAATGAGCCTCATTTCCATCCATGTCTTCAAATATCTTTTCTGGCTCTTCTGGATACTTGTTACTCAACGACCATCCTGCAGCACAATAACCAAGTTGTCTATTGATGTTGTACAACTTCGTTATAAAGGTCACGAACTTTGTTACAAGGGTCTAGACCATGTTGTGGACAATAATGAAGTAGCTCTCTAAACCTTTCATAAGGTTCAGAAAATGTCTCAGCCCCATTTTGCTTGAATTAATTGATCTCGGACCGGAGTCTTGCGGCCTTGCTTTGTGGGAACTAGTGGCCAAGGAATTTTTCAAGCATGTCGGCCCATGTGTGAATGGAACCAGGGGTAAGTGAAGCGAGCCAACTATAAGCTCCCCCTCTCAAACTCAATGCTAAGAGTCGCAATCTAACGGTTTCATCGGAGACCCAATTAGAGTTTGGATATATTTGCAAATCGAAGATACTTTGCTATGTGTGCACGAGGTCTTCATCCGAGTCTCACAATCCAAATTTAGCTGAATTTTGGAGCATATTCATGCGTGGTGTTCTTGATCTCAAAGGTGTTGATGTTGACATTTGTAGGGGTGGATGCTGAATTCTTCCCAGTGTATTAAGATCTCTCATACTCGACCAATGTATGCCTTCTTTACATCATGATAGGCACTTCTTGATGTTAGGTGCCAATTTCAAGCTGTGGTGAGTTTTCCTAACTCACGAAGAGGGGCTTGGAGGTGGCACCTCTATCTCTCTCAACCTTCGGTGTGGTTCTTTCAATCTCACTATCTTCTTCAAGCAGTTCCTTGTATTTCTTGCGGGTCATGCAGCAATTCCCTTGCAAGTAGAGATTAAGGGGGAAAAGTGAGTATCTAAGAAATTAAAAGAAATAAAATAAATAAAATAGGAAAGTAAATGACTAAAATAATAAAGTTGTAGCCTAACTAGTAATTATATTCACCTACAACGCCAAAAACTTGATGGGATTTACTTGCAGAGTGCGGGTGTGATAAAGTATAGAGTGAACTATGAGAGTGAGTATCGAACCCACGAGGGAATAGATTGCTAGTGTGAACTAAGCTTCTATTATCTAGTGCTTGTCATAGATTTTGTGGTTTTGAATCTAAATCTAAGGTATTGAAGATTGGAAACAAACTTTGTAAATGAGAATTAATTGAGAGAAAACTATAGCATGAGAAGGAGATACTTGGGCATGAGTTCCCTTTGGATTTAAATCTAAAGATATATAAAGAAATCTATAAAATTGATTGGAGATGCTTGTGCCAAGGGTTCCTAAATTGTATCCAATCCCTCTCTCGAGGCGATTGGATAACTAATCTCCTAGGATTGTCTTAAGCTTAAGGGAACCTATGTCTTGGAAGAGTTGTGGGATTGGATCGCATTAAAGAGTCTCTCTCCTTCTAGTACTTGAATCTCAGCGTACTAACAACCCTCTCTAATGGAGCATGTTCCTAATAAAAGCAGGCGCTAGCTCTAGCCCTTGTATCGTACCCAAGTAATCTCTCCGGGCATCCCATGGCGTAGAGATTACAATCAATACAAAATATCTAATAGACATTCAAGCATACATCCAATAAATCAAAACATAGAAATCAATATGTCATTAATGCAATATCCAAAGGTTTCTAATACCCAAGTATCTATAAGATTAGTTTTCGATAAATAGAGAACTCCAATCTAAATCAACAAGAATACAATCAAAACTTCATATGATAGATGATGCCGTTGACAGCTTTGCAAGTTTGATCTCCTTCTCTATCTCCTTCCTTCTCTCTCTCTCTCCAAGATTGGGGGAGAAGACCCCCAATCCCTAATCTCAATGAAAATCTCCTCCAAAGCCAACCCCTCTCTCCTAAACCCTAAAACCTCCTATTTATACCTCAACTTAGGGTTTTAGGAGTCAAAATACCTTCATACCTCTGCATTAGGTCCATGATAAAATGGAGGGATTCACGACATACGGGCTCGTATACGGCCGTATACTAACCCGTATGAAGCTCAGTGCCCAGTATATGGCCATATGATAGCCAATATACTATACAGGTATGAGTATACGGCTTAGTATACGCCCGTATAACACCCTGTATGAATTTATACGGGGTGTATGCCATCCAGGAGGGTTGATGTGTAGGCCGTTCACTCTCGCCAATAACATACGGCCGTATGCCTTCCCGTTTACTTCAAAATAGCGTTGGATCGGCCTCTTTTTCACCTCAAAATGTTTCTTTTCTCCTGGAGTGGCTTCTATATGCCCTGTTCAACAAATATGAAGCTTTTAAAGTACTAACGGGCTATAATTCTTCAAAATGGCATGCAAGACATATAGGAAAATGATATGAAAATATGTTCATTTATAATGCTCATCTGTGGCACTGGAGCTTCTAACCGGATTGTTGCTTCCTGCTGAGGATGATGATGTTGACCGGAGGATATTTGAGAGTCTATTATTTGATTACTCTATCAGAGCTTGAGGCTGTAGTTGTGTTTAGGAGTCTCTAGTGTTTATAATTCCTTGTGGTAGGTTTAAGACTCCCAGATGGTCGATAGTGCCAGGCGAGGTCCCCACTTGCTTTATTTAGTCATGTTTATTGATCTGTTTTACTTGTTATTTGCTCATCTCTTGTTTATTACATGACTTCCTTGTGATCCTTGCTAGGGTACTTACTGAGCTTTTCTTTCGAAAGCTCACACACATGTTCTCACTCTTTTTCAGATCATAAGGAGTATCTTACTCGGACTCAGAAGTGACACATGGGTGGGAGATCCTTTGTTGAGGTTCGAGAACCTCTTATCTTATTTGTGAGTGATAGTATGTTATATAGGATGTTTTGTAGGGCCTTGACATTTGTAGGTTTCTTGTACCCTTATTTTATCTTCCGTTGTAGACTCTGATCAATTTTATTATGTTTATTTGGATTTTTTGCTATTTATGGGTGCTTGCGTTCATAATTACCTAGGCCTTGTATGAGGTGGGGTGCATTATTTACTTGGAGTGCGGCCAATGCGCTCATGTGCTTTCGAGGCGGGATGGGGTGAGTAGCAGTTAAAGTGCTATCGGAGAACTTAGATAAAAGGATACCTTAGTTCCCTAGTAACCAAGTCAAGTAGGTAGGCCCAGGTGTTGGGTTGGGTAGGCAAAGTCTCTACAATACTAGAATGATATTTTGCTATTTGGTAGTGAAAATATGCGAAGGCGATACCTGCGATCGCGGAAATTTCCGGTTGGCTTCATCGAGGAGGTGGAGTTAGATGCTTGAGGCCGAACTCTATCTGATCGAGGACAAAGGAACAATTTGTACACGAGGAGGACTTCCGATCACGAGGTCGGATAGCTATTAAAGTAATTAATTGTTGTATAGATAGGATACTGGCCATCATAGTGCTTACGTTCCAGAGACAAATGGAGGCAGTCCTGAGGAGTCCCCGGTATGTGAGCAGAGCCCAAGACTATCGTAGAAGTCTCGCTGATTGACTTGGAGTCATTGTTGGAGGCTCTTCATCAAGGGGTAGTAGCAGGGTGAGGTGCCTTGTTGTGGAGGATATGAACATCATGGGCTGATTTGTGGCCTTCATATGAGATACTTGAGGCTGTGAGGCGAGTATCACCTCATGATATCTTGCCTTGTCTTTGGATTAAGATAGAGGACCTACATGCTTTGGGGGATTCCTACCACTGGAGGATAATGCATAGGACACGTACAACCCGGCGTCGCTATAAGGATAGATTAAGTCATTTTATTACGCTTTGTTAGCATTTATCCAGAAAATATAGTAGTCTTATTAAGCCATTTGTGTTGTACGAACTACTTATTCTATGTTGGGCCGGTGCTTTGATTAATAATAATCGGTTTGCCTACTACCTTCATGCGTGTTGTGTTTTGAACTAAACTCTCTTTGGTATCTAGCACTATCATGATGAGAGGTGGAGGCCGGCGAGGCGCCCTCGCCGAATGGAGGAACTTGACCTCGGTTGAGGAGAGTACCCCGCTACAGGAGGACATAGAGGTAGGCGAGGGTTGCTTGCTCGGTCGGATGCCTACGGGATCGCAGTAGCGGGCCCAAGCTTGAGTGGGAGGCATCCCTATTACCATGATAGGCATTGAGAGATGATAGATCTCATTTAGGATCAGAGGCACCACAAGCAGCAGGTACCACCCCCACCTGCCGCGCTAGCCATCATTAAGGGTCTGCTTGGGGAGATCAGGAGGGCTTCTCCCCAACCATTTGAGGGAGCTATCGACCCTCAGGCGGAAAAGTTATGGATTAGAAAGTTAGAGAATGCCTTTAAGGTCTTCCAGGCTAGAGATCCTGAAAGAGTGAGGACAACTTCCTATTTCTTGCAAAGGCTGACATAGAGGGCCCAGGTACCTCGGGGGAGGATGCGGCTTAGGAAGGAGTACCCTTCAGCACAGGAGGAATTGAAGAAGGCCATTTATGCAAAGTACTTCTCCCGGGGTGACTTACTGAGATGGAGGCGGCCGGTTTATTTATCTCCCTGAGGGGTGGGATGATGAGATTGAGGCGATTATGAAGGCGAGTGGTAGCTTGATTTGTTCTGATTTGGTGCCGACAAATCTTGTCGAGTGAGGAGACTTAAGGCCGGTACTTGGTCACTTAAGAAGTTGTGGCGGATTCATGTGTACAAGTTATTACGAGGTGGTGGATAGGGCCAAGTACATTGACACCTCCGACCAAGGTGACTCATGGGGGCCACTCTGGAAGGACAAGAAGGATAAGGGCCGGGAGAACAGCGGATTGGGCCCGCGGGTTAGAATTCATAGGAGTTAATCATTTGTCAAAAGTTTGTTGTTGAGATCGGGCGTAGAGGCGTTGACTATATAGCGAGCTTCTTCCTCACAAACCTAATATAGAGTTAGGGGATGATAGTGATTGCCTCCCATCCTATACGATATGATGTCCCTAGTTGTGGAGAACAGCATCTGGGTAAAGTGCAAATGCACATCTAGCACGAGCTACTGGCTGATTTGTACGTGATGGACATGAACTATTACGATGTGCTTTTCTTGATGGATTGGCTCTCTTCTGTGTATGTGGTGGTGGATTGTCGTGGGAAGAGAGTGCACTTCAGGATGCCAGACGATCAGGAGTTCACTTGCAGTGGTAGTTAGGAACTACTCTCTCGTTTGGGAGATTTTGGCTATTCAGGCTAGAAGGTTACTCCATAGCATATGTGTGGGGTATTTGGCCATGATCTTAGAGGCTAAGTAGGGGAGTGGCCCCATAGTCGCAGACGTTCCAGTGGTGAACGAGTATCTATATGTGTTCCCTTGAGACCTACCAGGATTACCCCTAGAAAGAGGGTTGGAATTCTCTATTGACCTGGTTCGTGGTACGATTCCTGTGTCTAGGGCCCCGTATAGTATGAAGCCCGCAGAGCTAAAAGAACTGAAGACCCAGTTGGAGGAGTTATTGGAGAAGGGTTTCATTCGACAGAGTATGTAACCTTTAGGAGCTCCAATGCTGTTCGCCAAGAAGAAGGATGGGTTATTGAGGCTTTGCATAGACTACATGGAGTTAAACATGGTGATAGTCAAGAATAAATACACATTGCAGAGGATTGATAACGTCATGGATTAGGTATAGGGAGCCCAAGTGTTCTCCAAGATTCACTTGAGATCTAGGTATCATCAGGTATGGATCAGAAGGGAGGACATCCTGAAGAGTGTCTTTCGGACCTGTTAAAGACACTACGAGTTCTTGGTGATCTTGATGTCGGGGCTTACCAATACCGTGATGTACATGGATTTGATGAATCGGTGTTTTGTGATATCTGGATTGGTTTGTAGTAGTCTCTTCATTGATGATATACTTATCTATTCTCATAGTCGCCAAGCACACACGAAGCATTTGAGGATAGTATTGGACAAGTTGAGGCAGTATCAGCTATATGCCAAGTTCTCCAAGTGTGAATTTTGGATGGATAGTGTGACCTTATTGGGGTATGTCATTAGTGGTTCTGGAGTATCAGTGGACCCCAAGAAGATAGAGGTAGTAGTTGATTGGAAGAGACTGACCACCTTCAGGGAGATACGGAGCTTCTTGGGCTTAGCTAGGTTACTATTGAAGGTTTGTTGAGGGCTTCTCACGATTGGCGGCACCACGACAAGACTAACCCGGAAGGGTGCTTTCGGTTTGTTTGGATCGAGGTATGTGAGAAAAGCTTACGTGGAATTGAAGCCGCAGTTAGTATCCGTGCAGTTCTTGCTTTACCACACGATGGAGACACGGGTACACATCTGATTGATTCTTATAAAATAAGCGTCGGTTTTGATGCGTGATGTGAGAGTCATTGCCTATGCTTCATGTCGGCTAAAAGCCATATGAGGAGAACTTCGCCACACATAATGTCTGGAGCTTGCAACAATCATGTTTGCATTGAAGATCTGGCGACATTTCCTCTACGGTATACCATGTGAGACATACTGGCGATCACAAGAGCCTCAAGTACATCTTCACTTAGAAAGACTAAACATGAGACATCGATGGTGGTTGGATTTAATCAAGGATTATGAGGCGAGAATCTATTACCACGGGCAAGGCTAGCGTGGTGGCGGATACACTAAGCATAAAGTCTAACTTCTGAGTTACCGCAATTTTGACTTCTCGGAGGCCCTTGTTGGAGGATATGAGGAGATTGGACTTGGAGATCATATTGCGGATATGGAGGTTAAGCTTGGCGGTTTATACAAACGGTCCACAGTGTTTGAGAGGATCCGGGATACTCAGTTGCAGGACCCAAATTTAGAGGAGATCCGCGGTCAGGTCGAGCAGGGAGTACCGACACGGTTTCAGATCCATGAGGATGGTACACTCAAGTATGATGATCAGTTCTGTGTGCCCAACATCCAAGAATTGAAGAAGGAGATTCTAGAGGAAGCTCATTACTCAAGTTATGCGATTTATCCCGGAGGCACCAAGATGTATAGATGATTAAAGGACCACTTCTGGTAGAAAAGGCATGAAGCGAGAGGCCGCTGAGTTTGTCGTACAGTGCCTTACATGTCATATGGTAAAGGTAGAGCATCAGAGGCCAGCTTGGAAGTTGGAGTTGCCTTACCCATTCCAAAGTGGAAGTGGAACAATATCAACATGGATTTTGTGACAAGGCTACCTCATACCTAGAAGGAGCATGAGTGGAAACTTGGGTGATAGTAGATCGGTGACTAAGTTAGCCCACTTCATTCCTCTGAGGGACGGGCACCCGATTAGGCGGTGGCATATATATGCATAGATGAGATAGTCCACTTATATGGGGTACCAAATGTCAATTACCTCGGATGCGACACAAGGTTTATCTTGAGATATCACGGAGAATCCAGCACGCCTTGGGTACCATCACGTATTGACATAGCATTTCACTCTAATTAGACAAACTGAGTGAGAGAGGAGTACTATTTAGATCTTAGATGGCCGGTGAGGGCATATGCCTTGAACTTCACAAACTTCGTGAGACAAGCGCTTTGAGCCTAGCGAGTTCACTTGCGGCAACAACTTCTGGGGACGAGCATAGAGATAGTACCATATGAGGAACTTAAGCGGGAAAGTGCCGATTGCTCGATATGTTGGGGTAATGTGTGGGAGAGTGGAAGCTTGAAAATCGGAGTTAGATCCT
This sequence comes from Dioscorea zingiberensis, assembly GCA_026586065.1. Lineage (NCBI taxonomy): Eukaryota > Viridiplantae > Streptophyta > Magnoliopsida > Dioscoreales > Dioscoreaceae > Dioscorea > Dioscorea zingiberensis. Next base: position 28,164 of record JAGGNH010000135.1, read on the forward strand.
ATAGGCGAGAATTAAGTCGGGATGATCGAGAGAGGAGTTGAAGGTTGCTCGTGAGCCACCAAAGAGTTATCTTGACGGCTACTCACGAGGCTGCGGTTCAGTTGGTGACTCAGAGTGTTCTTGAAAGTGTCACCAATGAAGGGATTTGTGAGGAGTTTTAGGAAGAGTGGGAAGTTAGAGCCCATGCTACATTGGACCCTTGAGATCCTAAAGGGGTAAGAGCATGGCTTACAAATTGGCTTTACCTTGGACTGGCTCGAGGTCCATGATGTGTTTCATGTCTCCATCATAAAGAAATGCATTCCCGATCCATCTCCACGAGATCCTAACAGATCCGATAGCAGTTCCACGAGGATATGTCCTATGAGGAGCATCCAATGGAGATCTTAGACCGCAAGGAACGACCGTTGAGGAACCTAGCCATCCCATTTTTCAAGGTGAGATAACCACTCTGACTGGAAAGCGACATGGGAACGTGAAGATGACATAAGGAAGCGTTACCCAGAAATGTTTAGCACTAGTTGATATATTGAGGGACCATATGTAAATTTCGGGGACGAAATTCTCTTAAGGGGGGATTGTAAAATGAGCACAATTTATGAATTAATTATGTTGATGCCAAAAACTGGTCAACCTCACGCTTTGGCTCTTTGTTGCCTCGTGATGCCTGCGTGATCACGGTCTCGACCTTTGACAAGCGGTTGAAATTTATAGTTGTTGTGGGCGCTTACTTGACACGAGCGGGGAACACGGAGAGTGTCTTGGAATTCCGATCGGAATTATCGGCTCTTAAGCTTTGGGGTAGAATCTGTAAAAAGGAGAAGGGAGTGATAGGAGTTGGAGCCTTTACGCGGATTTAACTCCGATGCTTAAGTCGAGGAAAATTTGGCGAAGGAAGTCTTAGACATAAGTTAATTTATTTTTCTTATCCCTTCTTTCTATTATTGTTCCTCTTTTATAGCTTAACTTAAAAGCTGAGTTTAGGAAAGTGGGTAAAGGTAGTAAGTAAGCGGTAAGTAAAGGCGGTGAATAAATATCTTCTAAGGCGGTAAGAAAATATCTGCCTACTGCATAGGTGCTACGTAGGTAAGTAGATAATGTCTGTCTACTGTAGAGGCAAGTGGATAAGATCTACTTACTGTAGAGGCGTTAGATATTTTCTTCCTTAGGAAATTACGTGGCCATGAGCACCTCAAGTTTTGGATAAGAAGGTTTTGGGTTTGTATCGGAAAAATCATCACACACAAAGAGCTAACTCATGTCTAAAACTGCCTTCTTACAAGTTTTCTGACTTAAGTATCGATTTGAATCCGGGTAAAAGGCCCAATTCCGATCACTTTTTCTCCCTCTCACAGATTCATCCCAAAGGAAAGCTAGGGTAATTAGAAGGCGGATTTTCATAGGATAATTCAGCCCGGATTTCCAAAGCATTCTCCGTGTTCCTCATTCGAAGTTGAAGTAAGCGTCCACACCAACTATAAATCTCAATTTGTTTGTTGAAGGTGAGACCGGATCCGCGAGGCCACGATGGCTAAAGCGTGAGGTGGACCGGTTTTTGGCATCAACACCAACCATATGGATGGAAAGAACATTGAAAAATAAGATAGCATGTCGATTTTGATACAATTTGGTAATGTGATTAGTATTTATCTTAAAGGGTGAATTTTTATAGAAATTTTATCGGTTCAGAATTTCACCCTTTAAGATGAATAATCATCACGTCCCCAAATGGTATGAAAATCGACATGTTATTTTTACCACCGTTGTTATTCCATCCATACTTGCTATATTGGAAAAAATACCCCACTCCAAATGCCTTCTCAAAATGATGCGGTAGTAAATAAATAGTGATATAAGCCTACGGATCAGTATCATGATTGTATATATGTATATATATAGAATGCAGGATTAATTGGTAGCATATGTTTGAAAAATATTTTTAAATTGATAGAAAAGTTTTCAAGGAATTGGTTCCTTCTCCTTGGCATTCTATGCCATATTAATTTATTCTTAAGCCTAGCGTCGGAGGATAATAAATGTTATCTTTTATATATGTTTGTTAATCTCATACATCACATATTAGACATGGATTAACATTATGCAACATATGTTTTAATTGGGCGTTAGATGCCTTCTCATTTTGGGTTATTAAACAAATGTTGAAATTTGGTCAAAGAAATTATTGCAAATGAGATATAACAAATATACCAAAAAAGAGTAGAACTAGTTCTTTAATCTTTATTTGTCATGTATATATAGTTTTGGACAAATGTAGATCTTTTGCAAATATTTTTAATTAGAATAAAGACTTTTTACATATCCCGAGAAATATATTTTTTATTCTATTCTATAGTAAATGGTTTTAAGTTGTGGCTATAGATTTGGTTTGAACCTTAACTTGCATATATTTATAGTTGAGTGGAAATTCATAGAATGAGGTTTAGATGAATGGGTAGATTCGTGCCAATTAAGTGACACCATTAGATAGGGATAAGTGTGTGCTCGTGACCACATACACATGCATTATTGATATAGATTCTATTACCGGAATACCAGGCATAGGCGTGGAGCCATGTAAGAGAGGACACACATTGATTTGGTAGATCCTTCATATAGAGTTAAGTACCTGCGCCTAGTACCCCTATCATTGGATTATTTTTGATTCCATACTTGGGTAGAGATTACTTTTGCCTAGTTCCTTGATAAGTGTTTTAATGACCATATTCTTGTACCATTTTGTTGCATATATAGCATGGAAATCGAGGATTAATTCAATTTGTTGATGCCAAAAACAGATCCTTCTTACGCTTTGGTTGTTGTTGCCTCGTGATCCGGTCTCGACCTTTTCGATAAACGGTTGAAATTTGTAATTGATGTGGGCACTTACTTGAGGTTTTGAATATTGGGTGTCTTGGAATCAGGGTGTTTTGGAGGAATTTTGGGGAAGCTGATCCGGATCGATGAGGATGAAGCGGAATTGTACCCTTTTGTTTACGGATATACGGGCCGAAGTGCGTAAAAGGAGAGGTGGCTGATGAGATTGGGCCTTTACAGTAGGGATTTAACTCCCGATGATTAAGTGAAATCTTGTGAGAAAAATGATCGTTTGGTGAATTTTTAGACTTCTTGGAGTACAGGTTAATTGATTGTTCAAGTTCCCTTTTCTTACTATAGTTATTCTTCTTTTATAGAAAAGTTGAAGGTACATTTAGGAAAATATCTCCGGATAGAAGGCGGTTGTGGAAATATCTAAATTGGTGAGGCGTGAGAAAATATCTACCGTGAGGCTGATTAGCGGCGGTGAAAAATATCACCCTCTTGTGTAAGGTAAGTAGAAAATATCACGCCATCTTGTAGAGGTAAGTGGATAATATCTACTTACTTTGTAGAAGCGTTAGATATTTTCTTCCTTAGGAAATTACGTAATATGGCACCTCAGTGTTTTGGATAAGAAGGTTTTGGGTTTGCTTAATTAGAAGCGGATTTGTTTGTAGAGTTGAAAGATAACAAATGCCTCATTCTCAGTGCTAGAAGCGGAATTTCGCTAGAAAAGCGATGTGAAGTTTGATATTAGGTGGTATTGCCGCGTGGCAGTAGGGATGTGGCCCCATGCTTAACTGCGTGGCCATTTGGGTAGGTGACACGTGTTTTGCCAAATATTTTGGTAACATTAGCCCCAAAGTGTACTTGTTCCAAAATCCGGTGAGGAGTGAGCTAGGCGTACTTTTCGGGCTTGGTTCGAGAACAAGTATTTTCCTTAGTTGGCAAAGTCTATATAGGTATAGATATATGCCTCTTGGATGGTAAAGGCATATGCTTTTAATAGGCTACTAACACTTGTTTCTTTTAGCTAATTCTTTTGTGTTGTCTTTTCGCTGTTTTGAATCTGAGGTATAGATACACTGAATCTTTCTCCTAATTTTACGCCTATAGTGTCAATAGGTTTTCTATATAAGGAGCTTGTATGGATAGTGTTCCTTATTCATTACATTTCTTATCTTTGTACAATGGTTGTTCTTCATTTATCTTTTTCAAGTTTTTCACTTTTTACTCTTTCTACTCGTCATTTAATTCCGATTTCTTTTTATGAACACCTAGAGGGATTGAGGACCTGGAGTTGTTCACTTGGTGAGTCGAGCGGTTGCATATGGCGATCTCTTACGGTTATTGATAAGGACACATGTGAGATTTGTTTTGAGGATGGGTGGGAGATGCTTTCATATTGATCACGATGTTGAGGCGGGGGATCTTTTAGTCATTACCTATGTAGGGGGCACACGTTTCGAATTTGAAATATTCGGAAGTGACTCCTGCCGTAAAGAAGTGGACCCTAATCTTCGCTGCACGTTTTTGGGGTTTTCTAGTGATGACGAGGATAGCGACGGTTGTGGAAGTCCATGCATCTCTTCCGAATTTTGTCCGAGCGGGTCATCGGATGGATCCATTCGATCTATTAACTAGGAAAATTCTGATGGACAATAGTGTTTATTACGGTTCGGGTTTAATGTAACTGTTTTTGTCATGAATAAATAAAGTTTACAATGCGTTTTGTTTATAACTTCTTTGATTTCTTCAAGGAATGATCGCTGGTGATCCTATGTTGGGATGTGTGTTTTGTCTTTTATGGTATTAGTTCTATTTTTATATTTATGCAGACGTCTATTATTCCACAGGGAGACACGTGTTTTCACACATTTGGCATTAAAGGGAGAAGGTAGCCTATGACGTCTTGTGGCGTGCTCTTTGTCAACATCATGATGGGCTCGGCTACCCATGTATGTCAGGTGGCGTTTGGTATGCTGACGTTTAAGATGGAATTTTGAACCGTTTATAATGATGGTCATCACAGGCGGTGCGGATTTGGGGATGTTTGGTTCCAGCGGTTGTCGGGATATAGTTTTGGGATCTAACTTGGCCAAGGGGTTCATCTCCCTTTCATATAATAAAGTGGGAAAAGGTATATTTCAAAATCGTAATAAGCGCTTTCCTTGGACTTTCTTCTTTGAACTCTCTTCTTCTCCTATTTGAAGTTCACATTTGTCAATTTTCTGTGTTTTTTACTCTTTCTCTTCTAAGGTAATGGCCGTGTATCTTCTTCCTCTAGTTCTTCTCTATGAATCTCATGAATTTCATGAATCGCTAACTTCCCAACCATCTTGATCCCTTCTCCGCCTCAGACCCATAGTTTACAGCCGTTTGGATTTCAAGCTGGCACAGGGATGCTCCGGTCTAGGGTTTGAGGATTCATCCCAGCTTCTAAAAGCGATGGGTAGAGGTTCACACCTTCATAAGCCTCCTTGGCAGGAAGGATGTGATAGTTTGGTAGATAAATATGAAATAGATGCGTTCTTTGTTTGAGTTAGGGCTCCATGTTTGGGGAGAGGTCAAGTTCTCCTAGGGAGGGAGATAGCCATCTACCAAGATCTTGTATTTGTGGGTAGTCTTAGGATTCCTTTTTCTAGTTTTGCCAAGGCTATCTTAGAAGAATATCGTTTGTGTCTTTACGCAGAATTAACTCCGAACTCTTGGAGATTGCTCAATGGCTTTGTCATTGTGTTTTGACAATTATGGGGTAAATTCGGTATTTGTTCGTTGGTTCCGCATGTTATTACGGTTTACACCTAGAGTCTAATCTAATGCATTTGGTATTACTTTTTAGAGTTAGATTCAGGAAGTTTCTAGGTAAAGTCCCTACTTCCATTAAGCGATGGAAGAGTAAGTTCTTCTTTGTCAAAAGTATATCCAGGTGGGATGTCCGGAACCAGAGTGGGAGGTTCCCGAGCGGATATCGCTTGAGAGGAGATGATAAAGGAAGAAGAGTTACATTTTAAGTGGTCAATGGCGGGGATTTAAGGGGTTTACATGGATACTTTCTTGACAAAGGAAAATCTTCTTAAGTGTAATCGTTTAATAGTAGTAGCTACGGTAGGGTTTATTTATGCATCTAACTTAGTTTAGTCGCGTGAGTCAGCGATATCTAACATGCTTTGGAATTTATCCTTGTAGGAAATCGATGGAGGATGATGATTTGGATCTTTCTAGGGGCATCTTGGCCTCTTTCGAGGGTGAAGTTCATCCGCCTTTGCCTGCGTGGGCGAAAAGAAGAAGGAAGTGACATCCAACAAAGTCGCGATACTTCCAAGGAAGAAAAAAAGAAGAGGAAAAGAAAAGACGTCACTTCTCAGAAGAGGGTCGTGCGACCTGCGTCGTGAGGGTCCTCCCGTGAGAGGAGGGACGAAGAAAAAGAATTCCAAGGGCAGCGTCAGTCTTGGAATTACTGAGAAACAGTGCCGGCCTCGGCCAAAGATTCTCCCGGCTTTAGCTCCATTTCCAGAGGACCCCTCCACTAGTCGGCTTGAGGATATCCTCCTTAGGGAGGTGAGAGCATACTTCAAGGTTATATATTGTTCCACTAGAATTTTTGACTTAGGTTTTATTTTATAGGTAGAGGCGGGAGAAGCAATTCTCTGGATAAGCTAAGGGGAGGTGAGACTTAGTTCTCAAAGGACCGACATTCAGCGGAAGGAATTGCCTTGAGAGGATATCCCTTTCGGGATCTGGTGTGTCCGTGAAGAGCGTTTTGATGGCCACGAGGCCCAGTCGACTCTCTACCAAACTTGAGAAGATGGAAGGGAAGAGGCTACTTTCGCGACTTTTCCGTTAGAGCTATGATGGTAAAACTATACTTTCGTGCTTCTTTTACCCCTTGTTCAATATTAATCGCTTATAATTCATTTTTATTTCCGTAGACCGCTTTCGATAGGTGGATCGAGTTAGAAATCTTTGTCAAGAAGACTTGACAAAGATGGAAGCAGTAGAAAGTGAGATTTCCCAACTAAGCTCTAGGGCGGCGGCATTAGAGGAAAAGAGAAGAAACAACTTGCCGTTATTCACTTACGAGCAAGATAAGGCGAGCGAGAAGCTTCTGGGCCAGCTTAGCCGCCATGGAGAAAGATAAGAATGATTTAGCATCCAAGCTTGTTAATTCCGAGGGCTCTCTTTTATCAGCCAAGAGAATATCAAGAAATTACAAGATGAATCCAAAGCATTTGAAAGAGGAACTAAAATCCGCTCAAGCTAAATTTGAAATAAGCCCGATGGGAGTTAAAGTGCTGAAGGATTCTTGGTGAGCTGTAGCCCGCACCGAAGTTGGAGGAAGTTAAAGGGGAGGCGTGATGGCGCTAAAGGAAGATCTAACTTCCGGACAAAAGGCTCCTAAATCGACTCAACTTAAAGAAATGAAAGATTTACGAGGTGAACGAAAGCGAAGTTGGAGAAGGCAGGTCACTCGGCTTAGGGCCTTGGCGAAAGAGGGGCCACACCCATATATTCGGTTAGTGCAGCGGAGTCACCATGTTCCTCCCTGTTGGGAAGTTTTATCGACGATGGGGCTTCTTTGAGTCTTAAAGAAGTTTACACAGGCTGAAGGAGGCGACAAATTATAAAGGCTCTAGAGGCCCAGCCTTGACCTCATCCTGAAATGCCACTCAAGCTTCCTGCAGCTAGGTTGAACACCAAGAAGGCCCTAGTACTTAGGGATTTTTATGAGATATTTTTGTAGATATTCAAGTGTTTTGAATGTAGCTTTTATTCAGTGGGAATGAAATACAAACCTTTATTTTTGGTGAAGATATATATCAGAGTCATGGTAACATGTAACCATTAAAGAAATCCTTCATAGAAAGTCTTTCTTCTTTTTGCATTTGGCTTGTAAGTTAAGCTTCGTGGTGAGTTCTTCTCTTCTAAGTCCACTCGTGGGACTTTAATTTGCTGAATAAGATCCTTGTCTTTGTGAATGAGATTGTTGCCTCATATTTCGATCGGGATTTTTGCCTCATACTCTGGGTGAAAATTGTCTCTTATCCTTGTAGGATAATTTTTTGCCTCGTCTTATAAGGACGAGAGATTTTTTGTCTCATCTTTTAGAGATGGGATTATCACCTCATCTTAATTTGGAATTCTTGAACAGAAATTTAGGGTTTATTTCATGAAACATTTAGGAGACTGCTACAGAATTCATGGATAGTAGCGTCGCAGGTGTTCAGCATGAAATGGACGCTTGAGCATTTTTCCTTCCATATTGGCAGATTTAGATAATAAGTGCCGCTTTCGGACAATCTTTTGTGTATGGCGTAAGGGCCTTCCCAGGAGTTAGCTTCCCAGCCTCGGCTTTTGTTTCCTCGGAATTACGTTTCTCTTAAGACCAGACGCCATATGGAAGAAGACTCTTTTACCCTTGTGTCAGTAGAACCTTTTTACTCTTTGGCGATAGATTCTTTGCCTTTGTTTTACGCAACTTCTCTTACGCTTCTTCCAGATGGAGTCAAGTTCCGCTTCGGAGATTCTTCTCATTTTCTTCTTCCTCGATGAAAAAGTTTGTTGTGTTCGTAAGGTAGGCATTCCTATTTTGCAGTGGATGGCGGCCCCCTCGCCATAAGTAAGAGAGAATGGAGTCTCCCCTGTGGGGGTTCTTGTAGTTGTTCGATAAGCCCAAAGAGCGCTCGGAATTTCCTCAACCCAATTAGTTCCATTTTTAGACACCCGGGTTTTGAGAGCTTGGAGCAAAGGTGCGATTCGTTACTTCTACTTGGCCGTTGGCGAGGATGCGTCCGCGTAAGTTTATGCGGATTTAATTCAACTCAGAACAAAAACTTTTGAAAGCCTTGTTATAAAATTGTCGCCCATTATCAGTGATGAAGGCGACCAGAATTCTGAATCGACAGATAACAGTTCGCCATAAGAATCCTTAACAAGTCTTCTCCGTGATCTTGGCCAAGGGCTCAACTTCTACCCATTTTGTGAAATAATCGATAGCAACTATCAAAAATTTCATTTGTTGAATGGAAGTAGGAAATGGCCCTAGAAGATCAACTCCCTAAATAGCAAATCCGCCGAGGGTGACAATTGGCGTAAGCGATGTTGGCTGGCCATTTTGAATCTTGGAATGCCGTTGGCGGCATTACATTTTTCGGCTTAACGCCATCGCATCTTGAGTTAAGGGTGGCAAATAATAGCCTTGTCGGCGACTTTTTAACTCAAGGCCTTGCCTCCTATATGATCTCCTCCAATGCCTTCATGAATTTCTTGAAGGATATAATTGGCTTCGTGGGGCATAAGCATCGCAAAGGGCTTGTGTATAGGACCGTTTATACAAATGTTCGCCAATCATATTATACTGAGCGGCTTTGTAAGAAATCCGTCTGGCTTCTGTCTTGTTGGATGGTGCAGGTCCATCTTGCAGGTAGTTTCTGATGGGATCAATCCAACATGACTCTTCTAAACTTTGTACTTCTCCCTCCACCCCTTCAATAGTTTTGATGGAAGGTACCGTAGATTGAAAGAGAGTTACGTATCTCTATTAAGTGTGGAGGCTTTCTTAGATAAAGCGTCCGCCTCTTCATTTTGTGCCTCGATTTGATTTTTCAATGCGGAAATGAGTGAAGTATGGGACTATTCTCTTCACTCGCACGATACTTGACCATATTCTCCTCCTTTGCTTCAAACCGCCAGTGTATGGCCAACGACGAGTTGTGAGTCGGAATATACATGTAGATGCTGAATTCCGAGCCCCCAGGCCAAATGTAACCCTGCGATGAGGGCTTCATGTTCGGCCTCATTGTTGAAATTTTCCACTTGGAGGTAGAATAAAGGATCTAAACCCGCCTTGATTTTTCTTCTCATTTGGCGATCCGTCGACATATAAGGACCATGGGGCAATAGAGCTTTCTTACGGATCCCGTGTCGGATTACATCTCCATTCATGGGAATGGTTAATTCACATGAAATCTGCTAGTACTTGAGCCTTGATCGACGCTTGTAGCTTATAAGTGAGATCAAACTCACCCAATTCTATTACCCACTTGGCTAAGCGTCCTAATTTTCATGTTTATGAAGAACTTGTTTTAGAAATTTGGTCGGTCACAACACAATAACTTTGTGAGCTTGAAAATAAGGCCTCAATCTCTGTACGGATGTGATAAGGGCGAAAGCTAGCTTGTCGAGTGGCAGATACCTTGACTCAGCGTCATTAAGGATCTGACTTGTATATTAGTGATGTGCTTCAATTCCCTTATCTTCTCTTAATAGAACTGCATTGACCGCTCGAGGAGTAGCGGCTAAGTAGATATAAAGCTCATCTCACCGCCATGGTTTTTGGCTTAGAACCTCGGGCGTCCGGAGATAATCTTTGAGCCCCTGGAAGGCTTTTTACATTCTTACATCCACTCCATCTTTGGCGCTTTTACGCAAGGCTTGGAAGAGTGGAAGGTTTTTCGCCCGGCTTTGAGATAAATCTTCCGAGAGTCGCTAGGCGCCCATTAAGCCGTTATACTTCTTTAAGGCTTTTGGTGATCCCATGTCAAGAATGGCTTTGACCTTTTTGGATTTGCTTCTATTCCCTCTTTGAGTCAAGATAAATCCTAGAAATTTTCTTGATCGACACCAAATGCAATAATTTGTTTAGATTTAGGCATATTGTAAGTTGAAGTGGTAATCAAAGGCTTCCCCTGTAAATCCGATAGATGATCTTCGGTTTTTCGACTTTTTACCAAGATGTCATCTACATAGGCTTCGATATTTGTGCCAATTTGTTCTTTGAATACTGTACTTATGAGCCTTTGGAAAGTGGCTCCTGATTCTTTAGACCAAACGATATCACCTTATAGCAAAGAAGTTCCCTTGTTAGTAATAAAGGGCGTTTTTGTTAGCCGCCTTTGGCCATTCGATTTGATTGTAGCCCCGAGAAGGCATCTAAGAAACTAAGCATTTCATAACCTCGGCCGTAGAGTCAACCAAGTCATCAATTGAAGGTAGAGGAAATGAATCTTTCGGACAAGCTTTATTTAGGTCCGTAAAATCCACGCACATTCTCCATTTCCCGGATTGCTTTTTGACCAGAACCACATTAGCCAACCAGTCTAGGTAGTTCACCTCTTGGATAAATCCTGCTTTCAAAAGGGTTGACACTTCTTCTTACCGCAGCCTTACAGCTTTAAGTAGAATTTCTCCTTTTCTGTTTAATAGGTTTGAACGACTGATCTATGCTGAGGTGGTGTTCAATAACATCACGTTTTACGCCCGGCATATCCTCGGAAGACTAGGCAAAAAGATCGTAATTGCGTCCTTAGTATTGCCATAAGGTTCTTTTGCGAATGCTTGTTGTCAAATCCGCACTAATCCACACGGTAATGCGCTCCAATCTAGTTGTATCCGTGAGGAATGATAAGCAACTCCTCAACTAGGGTTGGTTAGAGTTCTTTATCTTCTTGTTACGCTTATTACATTTAGCCAACATGGCCTCACTGAAGCTCTTGTTTTGCCTTTATTTTGAGTTGTTCCTTTGAGGGTTGGTAGGCTGCAATATTGTCGTGCAAAGGGTTGATCCCTTTTACTTCTCACGCCACTCTCGGATTAATTTTTAGGAGAAGATGATAAGTAGAAATTAATGCTTTTAAGGCGTTGAGGATTGGCCTACCAAGAATCACATCAGAACTTGACGCACACTGCACGTCTGACAAGAAAATTTGTTGTCACTGTTGATGATCTTGGCGAATTTCCTACCGTAACTGATAAAGAGATCATTCCTTTTGGTTGTACCACTCCTCCAGAAAATCCCACTAAAGATGATTTTACGGCGAGTAAGTTGTCCGCATCGTACCTCATTTTTTCAAAGGCACTCCAAAAGAGTATATCCACTGAACTTCCACTGTCTATTAGGACTCTTTTCATTTGGAAGCTGGAGACCATGATGGCAATGACTAAGGCGTCGTCATGAGGGTGGCGAACCCTGCTGACATTGTTATCATAAAAAATGATAGGAGCCATAGGTTGAGACCTTCTTTGTGAGACTCCTGTCTTTTGTGCAACTCCTACCATTCGGGCATAGCTTTTCCGAGAGGTGGAACTTTCACCACCACAACCAGGACCACAACTAATAAATCCGACCATCTCCCCTTTTTCTCCTTCAGGTTGTGAAGTTTCAGGTCCCTCTTGAATATCAAGGTTAATATATTGCTCCAAATGTCCTCTTCTAACGACATCTTCTAGCTTGATGAAACTTGCAATATCTCTTACTATTCTTTTGTCGTTCGGGATTCTTTGCAGGTTCTGGCCACGTCAAATTTTTTTTATCCTGGATTTGCATAAGGATATGGCTTCTGGTTTGGTTTTATGGGGTATGGTGATCATATCTGACTATTTTCCCTTCTTTTGGGGATTCTCTAGGCTGTAGCATGTGTCGCTGAGGACGTGTTGAAGATTCTAAACCTTTATTTTCACTTCTATTATCCCTACGTGATCCTCCTTCCCTTCGGATTTCTGTGGGCCTCCTGTTGAAACTCTGATGTTTTCTTTCTTTTTGGATTTCCGTAGGGATGCTGCGAGCCTCTTCATCCCAACCCGTATAAATTTTGTCAGAATTGATATACTTTTGGGCGTGGATCATGAGGGCAGGGATGGTTTTTGGTGGATCCAAAGTGAGGGAAAAACGGAAAGGAGAGTCTAACAAACCCTCCATCAAGAAGGTTACGGCCATTCGCGGAACAAGGTCCGCAACATTTGCCGCTTCATCTATGAAACGATTGAGGTAGGCTTGGAGTGTTTCACCCCCTCGTTGCTTAACGCGCAGAAGGGTAGATGGGGTTTTCTTTTGCTTTGAATAATTAGCAAAATAAGCTAGAAAGCGGTCTGCTAAAACTTGAAAAGAAGAAATTATGCTAGACGGAAGATCAACAAACCAGTCTTGCGCTTTTCCCTCTAAGGTGGCGGGAAAATCTCTACATTACACGTACCATCAGTGATTCCAGAGAGCAGCATCTTTGATCGGAAAGACTTCAGGTGACAGGACGGATCGGTTTTGCCCTCATATGCAGTTATAGCAGGTGGTCGAAAACTCTCAGGAACTTGCTCATCGAGTATTTCCTTGATAAAAGGAGAGCGTATAGTGAGAACATGCCGTTCGGACTTCCGGTTTCCTCGAGAGGGCCTGCTGTTCTTCTCATTTACTGGAACAGACGGACTATTCCGTTCTGTTCTTGTGGTAGCTTGCTCTCGACGTCGAGCGGAGGGAGGTTCCGAACTGGCGGAGAAGGCGGTCCCTCTCTTCTTTCTTCATGGGTGCGGGTCCTTGTCCTCCCTCCGCTTTGGAATTAGCTAATGGGGTCAGCCGGCATCTTTGGTGGAATTTGTGGCCAGGTGGGAGTGGTGGATGGGCCAAAGTGTGAAATTTTGAGCCAAGCTGCTCTAATTGTTTTACGCATATTGAGATAAAATCTAGGACGGGTCCCTAGGATACCTTGGGTGGATTTTTCCCATGGAGGTAAGATGGATTTGGATTTTCCTCGGTGAATTCCGCTAGTCCTCAGGACTTCACTAGGTATTTCAATATTGCCAGCTCCTTGTTCTGGATTACGTTTAGATTTTACGGTAGTAATCATTTAGCTTTTCGTATAGGTCTCCTATGCATCGGCGCCAAACTGTTCATGCCAAAAACCGGTCCGTCTCACGCTTTGGTTTCTGTTGCCTCGTGATCTGGTCTCAGCCTTTCGAGAAACGGTTGAAATTTGTAATTGATGTGGACACTTACTTCAGGTTTTGAATATTGGATGTCTTGGAATGCCGGGTGTTCTAGAGGAATTTTGGGGAGGCGATCGGATCGATAAGGATGATCGGAATTGTCCCCTTTTTGTTTCTGGATATCTGGACGAGTCTGTAAAAAGGAGAGGGGAGCGATTAGAATTGGGCCTTTCTGCCCGGATTTAACTCCGATGATTAAGTAAGAAATATTGTGAGAAAAAAGAGGGTTTGGTGAATATTTAGACTTCTTGGGTACAGGTTAATTGATTGTTCAAGTTCCCTTTTCTTACTATAGTTGTTCTTCTTTTATAGAAAAGTTGAAGGCTGTTTAGGAAAATATCTGGATGAAGGCGGTTGTGGAAATATCTCGTGAGGCGGTGAGAAAATATCTCGTGAGGCGGTCGCGAGGCGGTGAGAAAATATCTGCCTACTGTGTAGGTAAGTGGAAAATATCTGCCTACTGTAGAGGCAAGTGGATAATATCTACTTATTGTAGAGGCGTTAGATATTTTCTTCCTTAGGAAATTACGTGCCCATGAGCACCTCAAGTTTTGGATAAGATGGTTTTGGGTTTGCTTAATTCCGAGCGGATTTGTTTGTAGAGTTGAAAGATAACAAATGCCTCATTCTCAATTACCGAGCGGAATTTCGCTAGAAAAGTAGTAACAGAAGATTTGATATTAGGTGGTATTGCCACGTGGCCAGAGGGATGTGGCCCCGTGCTTAACACGTGGCCATTTGGGTAGGTGACACGTGTTTTGTCAAATACTTCCGTAACACAATACTTGATTCATGTTTATTTTACTCATCATAATACACCGGAGGTGATTTAAGAACATCTACAAAATCTGAAACAATTTTGAGCAAGTTTGAGGAAAACAAGCTGAATTATACTAGCAGACGGTATTGTCTGGAACATAGACGGGACTACCTGGTAAGAGAAGAGCTCGAACTCACACCTTCAAATCGCCAGAAAAGCAGACGGGCTCGGAGATGACCGCATGATGACCCACAAATCCCAATTCTTATACCAAATGGTCTCGTGTGGTGTAATGCACGAAGCTGTCTACCTTTGAAGATCCACTAGGAAGCCAGTAGGCGGAACGGTCTACCCTTGGGAAATTATCAAGAAGCCCACAGAAGAGACCATGTGCTACCTGTAGAAGGAACCATGAGCTGTGTATGAACCCAAACCCAAAGGTTAAGTCATTTCAAAATGAATATAGATCTCTTCAGAATCGTGGGGACATATAAATAGAGGGACCTAGGGTTTAGAAAGACATCTTTGGTTCTAGAGACACCCAAGGGGGACTCTCCCATTGATCCACCATTATCTTCTACATCCAGGGCATTACCACGAGCTTGGAAGAGAGCGCGAAGATACCCTTCAACCTTCCTAATGGCGGAGCTTCCTAAGGTGCCAGTCTACTGGTAATCTCACAATGCTAAGCGGTGGAGGGAGATTTTACTTTCTTTATGAATACTTTTGTCTCCATTATTGTTTTCTATTTGTCTTCTTCTTCATTAGAAGGCTAACTTCCTAGGTATTCGTGCTTGTGGACCCCTTGGACCAATGTTTAATATTTGATGTTGAATATTAATGTTAGTAGTTGCATACTTTATTGAGATTTATAGTTAGTCATTTATTGGATTGTTGATTTACGTTGTGATAGCCCTGATCATTCAATCCGTCAGACTAGGGGAAGAAGAGATCGCCTCATCATGTGCAGGAAAATCCCAATAGAGGGGATTGTGTATGTGGCAGAGAGATCGGCATTTAGGAGTTGGATTCCCTAGTATTCTTTCCCACAAGTCCTTCCAAGTCAAAGGTTCCCTAAAACATCACTTAGTGAGGGTACTAAGATTAATAATTATTTCGAGAGAGGGTAGAAAACATTCGAGGAATCCTTGGTCCAATTAGTTGCAACTACTGACATTAATATTCCTCACTTATCTTGTGGTGAGTCCAAGGGGGAAACATCGCTCGGATACCCCTCTCTTGATTTATTGCCTTGTGACTCATCACATTTTATCTTATTCTTGTTTTCTAGGTTTAGATAATATTAGCAACCATCAACACCAACTCTTGTCCATCTTGTTCATAGACGATTAGTAGTTTAAAATTCTAGTCCCCGAGGATCGATACCCAACTCTTCAAAGTCCACTGTATTACTTTTCTAATCCGTGAACGTGCAAAGCACACATTGGGCTTATCATTCCTACTCAGTGATGAGTATTTGTTGGTTTTGCTATTGCTATATTCTCGCATGCTTTCTTGATGAAGTCGATCATTACTTTATTGATTATACACACATGCATCATATCTTGGTTTGTTGGATTATTTCATGATTGTGTGTGTATGATTGGTATCTGTGTGATGGTGTTTACTTAGCATACAAGTCCATTTATCGGCACGTGGTCGTGGGCACACGTGAGCCTGTGCTCCTTTCGGGTAGGTATGTGTTAGTTTTTCCATCTGTTGTTGTATCTTCGTGCTTGCTGAGCATACCCACCTGTGGACCGGGACAAGATCCATAAAATTTGATGTGCTTGTGGGGCTGGCTGGGCATGCAGGTGTGCGTTAATTGAGTTCTATTCTTCGTCCGGGTGCAATGGAGCGAGGCTCCTGTAGGACGTTCAGGGCCGAGAACACCTTGGCGTCCTGGTAGTCCATGCTAGAGGGAGGACACTCTAGTTGTCCAGCCCATCAGTGGGATGATACGTTGACCATGTCGATACGTACGAGATGTGGTACTACCAAGTTTTGACCGGATAGTTGCTTCTAGCTAAGGTTGATGATGCTGACCGCGGGATATTTTAGAGGCTTTTCTTGGATTACTCTATCAGAGCTTGTGGCTGTAGTTGTGTTTACAAGTCCCTACCGTTGATAATTCCTTGTAGTAGGTTTGGGACTCCCAGACTTTCGATAGTGCGGGGTGAGGTCCCCACTTGCATGTTTTAGTCATGTTTATTGATCTTCTATACTTGTTATTGTCTTATCTCTAATTTATTACATGAATTCCTTGGGATCTTGTGATCCCTGTGGGGGTGCTTACTGCCCTTTCCCTTCGAAAGCTCACACACTTGTTCTCACTATTTTTTAGATCATGAGGAGTAGCTAACTTGAACTTAGGAGTGACACGTGGGTGGGAGATCCTTTGTTGAGGTTCGAGAACCTCTTATCTTATTTGTGAGTGAGAGTATGATATGTAGGACCCTTATTTGGCCTTGATATTTGTAGGATACTTGTACCCTAATTTATCTTCCATTGTAGACTTTGATCAATTTTATTATGTTTATTTGGATTTTAAACTGTTTATCTTTGGTATGTTTATAATTACCTAGGCCTTGTATTTGAGTGGGCTATGTCTCTACTTGGGTATAATCGATCTGTTCATGTGCTCGAGGCTCGGGATGTGGGGTCGGGTTGTAAAACTTTATCTCCTTCTCCCCCTCATACTCCAATTATCCCTCATTGACTTGAGAGTCGGAGGGACTAGGGAGAAGCTCCGAACTTCTCTTGCTGAAAGAGAGACCCCAGTGACGGCAGGTTGTACCTTGCACAGCTTGGTACAAGGACTCCTGGAGGTCGTTATTAAGCTCTTAACATCCCCGATCCTACAACCTCGGTCTCTATCTTTTCAGTTTGATTCAGAGAGGCATGCATTATCCCAAGACCTACCCATTTTGAGCATCAATAAAACTATTGTAGTATAGCAATCAATTACTTCTGAGTTCCACTTCTTGCCGATATGACATTAGGACTCACATTTTTTACTTTAATGACATGTACACTTACGTGAGTGTATACATGCTCAATACCAACCAAGTCCATGATACCTTTACAACATCCTAAACATAACATTTTACCATTAATAAACTGTTGATGCTGAAATGGATAGCAGGTTGAGAAACTACTTCTCGCAGAGAATTCAACTGTGAGTAGAGTGTTGTGAGAGTAAAGGTAGTTTGGGACACGGGCTTCCGCCAGTCGCCGATGGTCTGATAGCCGTGAGGGACCGAGGCCGCTTGCTAGACAAGTTGCCTCTCCCTGCAAAATAAAGAAGTCTAGAGGCTTCTTCCCGCTAGACCCTCAGACGCTCAAGTTAGTTTGGTCGAGAGTTTGTGTATGGGAGAGAAAGAGTTAGACCATGGACGAAGAAAGATCTCCATTTTTTTTACTTGGGTAGGTGCCCTTGAGCCACATATCATACTGGCTCTCCCTTGGCTAATCACCAAGTTTCGCCCTGAACCAACTATTCTGGTGGGTATTCTTTCTGCTGGACGCAATGCTTGCTATATGTGGTGCTTGCCTCTGGTGACAAGACAGCACCTATGCACCATTTAAGGAATGGGAAGGGGATCTCCCTCTCCTCCCTTGATCCAGCCGACCCCCCGCGAGGTACTCCCGATTTATGAAATGAAAAGAAGGATTCCCCCTTAACATTTTCACCCAGGCTATTGACCCAACGTGTTTCCCTTTGGCGCGGTTGATAAGTTAGTCTATGAGTGGACAAATCGAATCGGGAAACTTGGTAGGGCGCTTTGGTTGAGGGTTTAGCTTGTGATTGACCTCAGGTTATATCCAGAGTACGCCGACCTTATCCGTTATGGTACCTTTTAGCGTACCCTCCTCCGCCTGATTTCCGCCCGGTATCGAGAGAATATCCTAGGTTCGCCATCTCGTGACGCTCCATCACTGTTGGGGTGTGAGATGGGGATCGGATCCGTTGTGGGGATCTGTGTCGTTGTTAATGGGATACATCAGAACAGTGTTGGGCGTGCTTTCCTAGAATTCTTAGGAAGGTGTGGGCGATCGCAACAGTCCACATGGCCACCATCCAGAGTGTTGTTCTGCAGGTCGTGGGATTCTCACCTACCAGGGTATGGTGGCGACACGCCTCCCTTTGTTGCAGTTTGAACTCCTTTTACGTTTTTCCTCTTGGGAGTGCGGGGACCCCCATTCTTGGTAGGAACTTCTAAAGGCATCAATTATGACAGCGGAGCTTGGCGTTTCTGATGTGTACCCCGCCTCCTTCGTTAGTTAGATCAAGGAGTTCGACTTCCTCAAGCTCGCGAAGCCCTTTGGGGTTTCTTCTCTCTTCCCGTTTCGGCGGCCGGGCCCTGAGGAGAGGGTGTATTATCCTGGTAAGGGGAGATTACCCTATACCAGGAGTCCTTTCATTCAGGGTTTCGGCTCCCAATACCAAGGTTCTCCTGAGGTTATTCAACACCTTTTGGATAAGCCCAGGCTAGGTGCACCCCAACGGGCTGCCGACACTTTGTGTCCTGGCCATTCTTTTCAAAAGGATAGGGATGGAGATTATCCCATAGTGGGTGTAAATACTTTTCCAATTTAAGAGGAACCCCAAAGCCGCGAGCAGCTTGATATACTGGGAATCCTTAGTGTGGAAGAAACCCTTTTTCGACTACCTACCCTTGAAATGGGACAAGTAGAGGTCTCACTTGTTCTTTGTTTCCTGCGGCGGTGAATGGGACATATATTTGAAATGAGGTTCTCCTCTTCTAGGCCCCGACTTTGACTTGAGCTTGACAGATGACGAGATGAGGCAAAAAGAGGCCCTCATAGCTTGTGCCCCTCTTGATCTCTGGAAGGTATTTTCCGAGCCGGATCTTGTGGCGGCGGGACTTTCTCGAGAGGGTAAGTGTCTCCTTCCTTTCCCCTTCCTCTTGGAGGGCGCTTGCCTTATCCTGCTTTCGCCTTGCTTGTAGGAACTATTCCCAGCAAGTCCTTCCTTATGAAGATGGCAATGGGAGGCTTATAGAGGCCCACAATTTGGACTCTAGGAGCACCGACCTTGCTAAAGTCTAAGAGGTCTTAAGGGAGTGGTGTGGGTAGTAAGAAGAGACCCAGGCTCACCGCTGATTCCCCACCACAGGCATCTCAGTCCCCCGTGTAGGCCACTCGGAGGTGGGTTTCCCAGGGCTCATTGATGAGGCGGAACCTGGGTTATCATCTTCTAGAGAGGCTCCTATTCGGCTCGGGGTACTCACCGGGGTTCTGCCTCCCACTTTGATATTTATTGACATCCCCTCCGTTATGGTGGTCTTTCTGAACGTCTACGCAGGTCGTGCGAAAGCCACACTTGGCTCTCTCACTCAGGGAGATTTGGTGCACCACACCATAATGGCCAGAGTGTAGGTGCGTTTAGACCTTAGAGTTCTTTCGCCAACTCTTCTACCTTTGTTGTTACCGTACTATCGGTTTGTGGAGTTCATCCTCCTGTCAGTTCATTCGATACTTAGGCTTCTAGAGGATACCCCACCCTTTGGCCCTACAAAGCAGCGCCATTAGGAGAGTCCGTGAGGAGGCTGCTCTAGAGGAGGGTGTTGATCGAGAACCTCGCGAAGACATGAAGAAGTTCCTCGGTCACTAGGTACTAAAATTTTCTTTACCGCCCCCACGTGGGGGGAGCGTCTTACTTACACATTTACAATAATTTCCTGCATAGGCCACCATTGCGGGGAAGATCCGCGGCTACTTGGGGGTTCTAGATCTGGTCCGAGGTGGACACCTTCCAGTTGGAGTTTTCCATGGAGTGCGAGCTTCTGCAGAGGCTGTCAACGCATTGTCAGAGTGCCTCCGAGATTGCGAGGCTGAGATAGGGCGAGAAGGGGCACGTACATTCCTTGGAACTGGCCAGGAGGCACGAGGTTGAGAGGTACAAGGGCTCCTTTGCCTTTTCTGAGACACACGTCAACTATCGGACAGAGGCCATAGCGAGGTTTAAGGCATCAGCTGAGTTCAAGCTCCCCCTCAATGAGGCGGCCTTGGCTGGCTCGCGGGGGAGCTTTGAGGTCCTCAAGGGTCTCCTCCGCCGCAACCCTGCCGTGGACCTTCTGGAGATTAGCTACGGCGAGGTAGTGGATCTTATTCGCGATCAAGGGGCCAGACCCGGCGAGGAATCGTGTGAGGCGAGGTGACCTGGGGTCAGACACACATGAGGTGGATTGGGACGGCTCAAGGGAGGATGTGGGGTCCGACCTTCTTCCGAGTGGATCCCAGGGGGTTCGGACACTAGGTTGGCCAGGTTGCCCCCAGGTTAATAGGCTTATTCATTACCCATGTTTTTTACTTTTGGCCTAGTATGGGCGTGTTAATGTAAAGGATGCTTTTAGTTTTTTCTATTAAAGGGATGTGTACCCGATCTTTCCCTTTGCCTCTTCCAAATGCTTTTTGATCTCCTCGTTTGTCGCACCATCCCACAAGGGGTTTTGTGCTTCATTTGACCAAGTCGATAGGGGCTCCTGGGATATTGGCACGAGTAACGTCCCTCCTGGTTTCTTTCCCTAAGAATGGGGCGGGCTTCCCGTTGGCATTAACTTCGCCATACAAGGTGGCTCTTCGCCTACGTCCCTTTTTGCCTATTAAAGGCTATGGGAGGTGGTCTCATTCCTTCCATTTTCCTTCAGCTTCGTCACTAGCTTCGCATGGAGTCTACGCTCCCGATGCGAATAGGTCCTCGCCCATCCTCCTCAGTGAGTTTTCTAGGATCGGTCAATGGGTGCAGTGGTCTCTCCAAATGTGGTTTTCCCATGAAGCCGTCTTTGGATCCAAATCTCAAGAATAGAAGAGAGAGAGCCGCCTTCCGACCATGGGCTTAGCCAAAGTCCTTCCCATGGGGTATCCTCCTGACTTCTTGGCCGATGCTTTTGTCTTTTCGTTTGGGGAGCACGCGTGCGGTTTTACCTCCACCAAGGTTGAGATGTGATATAGCCACCTTGACTAAGGTGGGGTCAGCGTGATATCCTAGCAAAGCGCTTGCAGGAGGAGGCATTTGTCCACTGGCCCTTGGTGTCGTCGCCCGGGCGGAAATTTTTATTCCCGACATGGGCTTGTGAGGTTGAATGCTTGCTTAGGCCGTCTCCCCGTCTGCCGAAAGTGGAAAGCCTTCAATCCCTTCAGCTTCAAAAACTTGCGCCGGGAGGGCGGGGAATGGGGGGGCTAGTCATTAGCTTTAGAGACCTTTCTCATTTAGGGTGCTACAACTTGTAAGCCTTTAGAGACCTTTATCGTTTTTTTTTAAACCTCATTTCATGGGATGAATAAGAATTTCTTGTTTCGTCTTTATCTTCGTCTCTCTTTGCCATAGTTTATGCGCCAGCGCTCCTGTGGTCCGCTTTTTCGTTTCTATCACATGCTTTTAGGGGGTCTCCTCCCTTTTTAGAGGCGTTCCCTTAGCCTCCCCCCCCTCTCCCTCCTCTTTAGAGAATTGCTGGCCTGAGCAGTGGCGATGAGATAGCCACGTAGATGGGGTGACGTTTTCAAAGGCAGATTTGAGAGATGTCATTATTTCAGCCGCGCTTGGGGAACCACTGTCCTTTTTTGGGAACTATTACGTTTCCTAGGGAGGGTTGTGCTACGCGTCAACCATTGATAGGCCGTGCCCCCTAGGTTCCTCGGGACTGTTGCCTCCACCCTACCTTTAAAGCCCCTAGCTTGGCGCTCCCTCTGCTGGATCAAATCCTTTTGAATTCTCTCTTGTAAATGTCAGCAATCCTAAATTGAGGGCTTTGGAGAGGTACTTTGGCAGCCATTATCGCGTTTCAAGGTAGTGAGGGGAGGGAACCACTGGGTCCGGTAGACTGACGGTTGCTTCGCCCTCCGATCGGGAGGAACCCTTCACAGTTTCCCCGGTGATCACTCATTCTCCACAATCCTGTCCCCATCGGATAGCGCCTGCCCTACAAACCCGCCTTTAGTCGCGGGAGGCTGTGCTGTGAGGAGCTAGAGCGGTTGGGTGCCGAGTTGTAGAGAACGAGGGCAGAAGTGATTCTGCGCAACCTTGAAATCCGGTGGCTCAAGGGGACGCACTCGCGCAAGCTGGAGGTTTTAAGGTTGAAGAAGGCATAGTTACAGCAGTGATTGTAGGTGGCAATTAGATCTGCGATTGTGGTCGAAGAGGAAAGCTGGAACTAAGGGGAAGCGTATAAGGGGTTGAGGCTTACTAAGAATGCTTAGAGGAGGTTGCTTAGGCGGGCACTTACGAAGGCTTTAGGATTTGCTAGGAGGTCACTCACCTTTGCTTGGACGTGCCTCTCGACGTCTTGACTCTCTAGCTGGCGCTCTAGTACCTTCCCATAACCCACCTTCCTTTTTAGTCATTAGGGCGCTGTTTTCTCACTGTGTACCTCCTTTGTAATATTTTAATGAAATGAAGGTTTTTGTTACCTTCTTGCCTCTTTGAACCTCTAGGGAGACCACGGACATGAAGAGGTCCGAGGATTCTATCAGCGAGTTGCCCTACCTAAGAGGAGCCATTGAAGACTCCGGAACCCCAGAGGTCCGTGATCGTGGCACGTGGGGTGCCCGTCCATAAAGAGTAACCGTTGGAGACTCTGGACTCGCAAAGGTCTTTAGTCATGGCACGCATGATGCCCAACCCTAGAGAGGAACCGTTGGATACTTCGGATCTGTAGAGGTCCATGATCATTGTATGCGTTGTGCTCGGCCCTATAAAGGAGCTGTTGGAGACTCCGGACCCATAAAGGTCCGTGATCATGGCACGGAGGGTGCTCTGCCTTGAAGTGGAAGGGTTGGAGACTCTGGACCCAAAGAGGTTCGTCATCGTAGCATGCGGGGTGCCGACCTTGAAGAGGAGCCGTTGGGAGCCAAATTGGTGCGAGAGGAAGCTTCCACGGGAGCAAAGGCCTTAATTTCATTCGAGAGTCAAGAAGGTACAACTAAGGGTAGTATTTCTTGAGATGCTCAAAATTGAATTGCCGGATGAGTTTTATCTTGTCCGAATCGGCTAACCGATATATGCCGAGGTGGACTACTCCCTTGATGACATACAACCATTCCAAGTTTGGCATAGTTTTGCGAACCAACCTTCATTACCCCAAAACATTTTCCTCCTCAAGACCAGATCCTCTATTTGGAAGGTGACTTCACGCTTGCTTGTTGTTGCTTATCCTCTAAGAGATCAAGTTCAGCCCAAAGGCCTTTCTCGTTGTTCACCGGTTTGAAGCTTCGTGTCCGGAGGGTTGGCACTAGGACTTCGGCTGGGATGACCGTCTTCATCCCATAGGTTAGGATGAAGGGTATCCCTCCAGTAGGGGTGCGGCTAGTGGTCCGGTACGCCAAGAGGAAGTTGAGAAGGTTGTCTACCTTGATGGACTTCTCTTTACCCAGGTCTTGAGACTCTGCAGGAGAGTGCGGTTGGTGACCTCCCCCTGCCCATTTTCCTAAGGATGGGTCACCTATGTGAGTCTAGCATCTATGCCGAGCCTTTCACAAATGTCTGGATGTCCTTAGCAGTCGAACTGCCTCCCATAGTCAGAAATGAAGGCTACGGGGATACCAAAAAGGAAGTCCATTCTACTTCCACCCATTTTGTGAAGTAGTCTATGGTAACGATGGGGAGCTTCAGCGGCCTAACCTCAATAGGGAAAGGACTGAGGATGTTTACTCTACAAATGACAAATGGTTTTGGGTTCGCGATGGGGGGGAGGAGTGTCAAGGGTTATCGTTGTTCCCGGGAGTGCAGCTGGCAGGCCTTGCAGCTCTTCACGAGGGATTCCGCATCCTCGGCTATAGTAGGCTAAAATTATCCTTGCCGTAGTGCTTTATGGGCTAGATCTCTTGTCGTCGGATTACTACCACACGTTCTTCATGGATCTCCCGGAGCACAAGGGCTACCTCTGTTGGTCTCAGGCACATCAGGAGTGGTGTGGTGTACAACCTTTTATACAGTTGGCCTTCAAGAAGAGTGAACCTTACCGATTTGTTCATTATTTTGCTAGCCTCCTTTTGATCTGCTTGGAGCTAGCGACCACATCCAGCGCTCTCCTCGATGGGGTCCAGTATGGCTCCTCATGGATCTCAGACGCCTTTCGGGGTTCCGACTCATTGATTCTCATTCCCGGGAGTTGCTGGAATTTGACCAAGTATTGTAAGTCAACTCCCTGTGCGGAGGCAAGGTTTGACAAGGCATCCGCTTCGTTGTTCTTTGACCGCGATGTCTTTGTAACCTGGAAATGGTGAAACTCGGAGGTCGTACTTTTCTACCGCTCCCTTATATGCGGCTATGTTCTCTTCCCTTGATTCAGTACCCTTTCTTGGTGCGACTACGGTACCGTGATTGATTGCATGTCTTGTGAGCAATTCATATCAAGTCCTATCCCCAACTTCATGCCGCTAATCAAGGCTTCATATTCAGCTGAGTTATTGGTGGCTTTGATGTCGAATTTGAGGGCAGTTGTGACCTTCCATCCACTCGGAGACTTCAACTGTAACACCCGCCCCGAAATAAATAAGA
This sequence comes from Dioscorea zingiberensis, assembly GCA_026586065.1. Classification (NCBI taxonomy): domain Eukaryota; kingdom Viridiplantae; phylum Streptophyta; class Magnoliopsida; order Dioscoreales; family Dioscoreaceae; genus Dioscorea; species Dioscorea zingiberensis. Next base: position 53,018 of record JAGGNH010000135.1, read on the forward strand.
ATTTTTATTTATTTAATTCCCAGATATAGTAAACAATGAAATTCGGGAAAATTTCTAAGTATTAATCGAGCCAGATTAATAAAATGTTAATTAATCTAGATTAATTCTTGAGAGAAAACAGACAATTATTTAAATCCAAGGAAAAACGTGGACCTGGTCGGGGATGGAGACAGACCCCGTGAGATTTCAGTACACCCGGGACACATGAATCATTGACCGGGATTTTAGGATCTTGGTCGATGAAGTATGAAAAAGATAATATCAATTTAAGTTGATGCTTGACATAAGGTTGTGGGATCGATTAATTAATTGTGATCTTTTATGAGATTAGTTGATTAATTGAAAATAAATAAATAAATTATTATGCATAATGGGACAATTGAGAAACCATGATAAATTAATAGGCCAAGTGTGACAAATTTAATCAAGTAAAAGCCAATTAAAGCATCATGATGTTTTTAATGAAATAAAAAGGTGGACCATAGATGGACTTAGGGAGAACTATGAAATTGAAATTTTATTTCAATTGAAGAGCTTGTGCCCTTTTCCATCTCTTTTCTCTCTCGATCTCCCACTCCCTCACTGCTGAAGGAATCGAGGCCCGGGCCGCCTGCTTGCCCACGCGCCCCGGCGCCGCTTAGCCGCCCCTGCGTGCTCTTGCTCATGGCCAGCTCGTGCTTTCAGCGCTACTACCCGAACGGACGCCCCTCCAGTGCATCCGCCCCTTAGGTGCGCCTCGGCCATCTCCGGTGAAGCACGCCGCAGCTACCCGCCGCCAGCCCGGTCTCTCACCGCCTCCGCCCGTGGTCCGCCCCTCTTCCTCCCCTTGTTCCGCCTGCGGCCTCGCCAACCTTCCTCTTTCATCTTGTGAGTTGGGATTTGGGGGAAATGCATCTCTAATTGTTTGATTAAATGCATGAATGAAACCCTATATCCACGGATTATGTTAGGGCTTTGAAGGATAAAGATGAAGATGTGAACATGATTCTTAATGGTGTATCTAGGGCTGAAATTGTTTGGGAGATTAGGAAGAGATTGATAGAATTAATGTGATGAATGCTATATAAGCATGTATTGTGATGCTAGTATGGTTTTGAGTGATTGTTTGTATAATTTTGGAGGCCCTATATATAGGGGATATATTGCCCAATTTTCCTTGAAAAATACATTTTTAATCTTCATGATCATGTATAGCTTTTAAGTACTTTTATGAGAGTATGATTAGAGGCTTTTAGTTATGCAAACTATGAAGGAATAAGGTTAACTTGGCGAATGCATGTTGTAAAGAAATTTAAAAGCCAATGATAGCATAGATGTTTTGTTCTTTTGAATTTAGCTTGCTCACCAAGTGTTTGATGTTTTGGCACATAGAACCATGAGACAATTAGAGGGCTTAATTTAGAAGTTTATAAGTGTGGAAACCATCCATAAGATGTTATGATGCATGATAAGAGTTTGTAGAGAGAATTAGCATGTTGCAATGCCCAAGTTAATCATGCCTTTCTTGTGCTTGCCGAAATGCTTATGAAATACTTGGATAAAAGGCCACAAGAGAAGAATGGTTACAAGTAGAAATTCCCATGTAGTTAGTCCTTAATGAGAATTAATTGTATGTTTATAAATAGGGTACCAAGATTCATTGTCTAGGGGCCATGGATAAATTAGGAGAATTGGTAGCAAGAGACTATGAACAATGTATGGACTGTCCTGCAGATGGCTGTCCCCTTCGTGGGACAGCTGTGCTTTCTATACATCTCCATTTGGAGTGTGTAATACGTCATTGGAAAGGTCTTGAAGTCTTCTTTCTAATGAGCCTTAGATGAGAGAAATCCGAGTTACGGTTTAAAAGATATGACCATTTCTTTCCAGCTGCGCAAGATCGGCAGATTTCTGCATTTCATATCTGATCTAGTAATATTTTCCTTTGTTCTAGTTAATGTTCATAGGTTGTAGAATAGTTTTACTATGCTGAAATGTTATGGCTATGCATACTTATCAATGGCCCAACATTTTATTATATCCATTGACTTCATAGACTTAGCTCCACTGAAATAGGAGATGATCTCCTTGTACCCTTTATGATTGAAGTCATTCAACTATGATGCTTTCCACGTAGCTGTTGCTGAATTATTAAACCATACATGTTTGTAAATTCAAAGGCTTGGTTAGTAAAGGGTTGATTTGGTGGTTAATCTTATAGCCCTCCTTAGTTAAAGGTCAATGAAATGCTTGCTAAAGATTTATAGAATGTATCTTGAGGAACAACATGCTTGAGTCACAGAACATTGGTTTTGTTCTTATTTTTACGGGCTATGTGTGTGAAATGATAAGTAGCCTCAATTATGGTGAAAATGAAATCTAATATAGTAACTATGATGTACTAGGAGTTTGAGGTGGAATGATAAAGATTTAGAGCTTCAATTTGATGTTTTGATTCCTAGTTTTGGTGAATTCTTGTAGCTGCAAATAAAGAGGGAACTATAAATTCTAACGTGTTCAAAAAGGGCTCGGAATACAATTCCGATCGTCCCAATAGTTCGGGTGTATTTTTAAACTAAGGAAAATAATGTGGGCATGTGATTAGGGGCCCAGATTCATCGGTTATATATTAAAAAACCGACTTTTCGGTAAACTCACGATTAGGGTAATTATATGCATGTAATGCATTCAAATTGATATGAAATGTTATGTGATGAACATTTACCATGTTTAGGACGTGGTGAGGCGGTCTAGGACCAGACTAGGAGGATCGGGCCCGAGTAGGCCCTAGAGCGAAAAAGGTAAGATGTCGCACAGGTGCTGTGAGTATTTCTAACTCATAGTATTCTATTGATTTATGTTGTTGTGGTGCTAGATGGATGTTGGAGTCCATCTTTTGATACCTGCTTTGTCTGTTGACATGTTATGCTTGTTGCATTTATCTGAGTTCTCTGAACAAATTTACTTTGCTTTGAGTGTGATTTTCTATTTCTGCTATGCTTGAGCTTTCTGATATTGCTCTACTCCATCAGTTGATACTCGGTTTGAGTTTTCCTTCCTCCTACCAGCTTGTGATTTGCTTCTAGCACTGGTAGGCTCTCTCACCGCAGGAGGTTTGTGAGTATTCCTTCCTCCTAACCCGCTATGATGTTGTACTCTTTATCCTCGAGAGGATCCCAATATATATTAGAAATGCTTTTCCTCATATGTGTTGGTGTTATCTCTCGAGGGGGTGCTGCTATCATATATTCTTATGCGTATTTGAGTAGAGTTTACTCCTTAAATACGTATTGACTCTCGATCTCGATGAGGTCACCGATCATTGTATATTCAGGATGTTGTTACCTTGGATATATATATTTATACCTGTTGTTAGGTATTAGTACTATCAATCTCTTACTTTCAGGCATGATACATCGGACGGAGACCCTGGCCTAGGGTGTACAATATCTGGCCACCAGGCCCCGACAGAGGGCGTATAATATCTGGTCACGAGCACTCGGTGCTCCATCGGACGGATGCCCCGGCAGAGGGCGCATAATATCGCCGCCACGAGGCCCCGGTAGAGGCGCGTAGTATCCGCCATCGGGCCGGATGCCCCGGCAGAAGGCGTGATAATATCGACCACGGCTCGGTCGAGAGGCGGTATTTTCTAACCATGTGCACATGCATGCTATAGCTTAGCCCGGCTTAGGCGAAGGCGATACCGATGGTGTATGGGTTGATGTAAATGAACATCTTAGTATCATATATGCCAGAGATTGAGTACATCTGTGGATTTATCCACATTCCCTTGACTTGTTATTTGCTAGTGATTGATGATTCACTCGCCTGTTTACTTTTGATCTATCTGTGCCGTTGGCTTATGATTGAGTTTTCATTTGCATTTGCACTTGACTGCTTTCTATTCTTTGCTTGGCCTTCGCCTCTTTTATTGTTTATGTGCGACCCTACTGGGCCTTTCTTTGGCTCATGCACTTGGTTGCTTTATCTTTCTCAGGTGACGACGAGTAGCTAGGAGTGGGACTCGGGAGAGAGCTTCCGCGGGATGGCCTAGCAGCGTCAGGGAAATTTTGAGCTGAGGTTTGCGGGCCTCTATTCTTCTCTGAGTGAGAGTTGTATTTTATTCGGGACCTATATAGGGCTTTGTATAACCTTATATATTTTCTTCCTCACTGATTTATAATTTTTAGACTCTGTTTTAATTATCTCGCTTGTTACTTAGCCTTGCGTGCTTCTAGGGCGACCCTATAAGCCTTGGCCGCCGGCGTCTTGTAGGCGCCGAGGCCCTGACCCGGTTGAGGCGTGACATCAACACTAGCCCGACCCCTAAGCCACTCCCTGTGGAGGAGCCATTGATATGGAGGAGCTACAGGTTTGTTGTGTCCCCATTTCTCGTGGGATTTGCTGGTCTTGGGTCTTGGCCGTCTTCCGCTGAGGTCATCTCCGACACAAAATCTGCCAAGGCCTACGCCTTAATTATTGTCCGAGGTTGGTACCCGAGGTCGAATTCGCAGAGCTCGAAGGCCCACCTCAATAGCCTTCCAAAGGCCTTCGGCTTCTATAGGATTTGTCTTAAGGGTTGGTCCATGAAGACTGTGATTCAATGCTCTTGGAAGTAGTGTCGTAACCTCTGGGCATAAGTGACCAGGGCGTAGACCAACTTCTCGATGGGCAGGTATCTCGACTCCGGTTTGTTTAGAACATGGTTGGTGTAGTAGACCGGGTATTAAACCTTGCCTTGAGGTGCGAGAATGCCTTCTTTCAGTCTTTTATCCATTCCACTTTCGAAGCCTTACAGAGGGCCCTGAAGAATGGGAGGCTTTTCCCCCAGATCTCACGATGAAGTGGCCTAAGGCCGCTAGTCTCCCGTTTAGCATTTGGATTTGGCGGATGGTCTTTGAGGAGCTCATCTCAAGCACTACTTAGATTTGATCCTGGATGGCTTCAATTCCCCGTTGGGTTAATATGAAACTGAGGAATTTTTCAGACCTGACTCCGAACACGCATTTGCTGGAAGGTCTTATGCAGGTCGGTGATGTGGTCACTAGATTTCTAGCTGTTGACCATCATGTCGTCCACATACACTTCCACGTTCCTTCCTAGTTGGTTTTGGAAGATTTTCGTCACCAACATTTGGAAAGTCGCTCCGGCGTTTTGAGGCTGAAAAGCATAACGCGGGAGCAATAGGTTCCTTTCTCCATGATGAAGGACATCTTTTCTTCGTCCAACTTGGCAATCCTTATCTGGTTGTAGCCATAGAATGCATCGAGGAAGTTGTGCATTTCGTGGCCTACGGTGGAGTCCACTATCTTATCTATCGTTGGCATATATCTTGCATGCATTTTTTTTCACGAAAAATTTTCATGAATTCAAAAATCAGCCTAAAGAAACCCATCTCCACACTTAAAGATTTTCAATGCATCTAAAATTAGATGGATGGCTACCTATCTCCAAGCTTAAAGATGTACATTGTCCTCAATGTACACAATGAAGTATGAAATGTATACAATATGCAATAAAGACAAGGAGAATGGGCAAACTGAAACTTCCACGATTCATTGATGATGATTCCATGTTTGATTAGAAATCGGGGTGGATATTCTTGACGACTAATATATTCATGCTCTAAATCCTTCGAGACCTGAAGTGACCAAAAGAGCTCAAGAGTACCATCATTTTATTAAAAAGACTAAAACAACCTAAAAACTACTGAGAAACAAAACTAAGAAAGTTTTTCCTAAAACCTTTAGTTGCCTCCCAAGAAGCGCTTGTTTAGCATCACTAGCTTGACGTACCATGTTCTTACCTCATCAAGGCTTGAAAAAAGTGTGTTCCTCCCGCTACACCTTGTATAGCTACTACCAAAAAACAAGATACATACCTGCCGGGGTAGTGCTTTTGTGGAGATTTCAGCCCAGTTACCATTAGGCCTCCATGGAAATAATTTGTCCCTGGAATTGTTCAATCATGGCTTGGGCGGATCCTCAGATTAAACCATCCTCCTTGCTTCTATTATAATCTCGGATATGTCTCCTGCATTGCTTTTACATCCCAAGGTGAAACTTGAGGTATAGGATTTCTTCAAGTGTCTTCTTCTTTGCTCTTTCTTCATCCTTTTCTACACCACTATATTCTTCCACCACTTGTTCCCTTTTGCCCTCTTCTTCATCAGTGTACTTTCCATGTGGGACTTGTACTACTTGTTCACTACTACTTTGTTCATCAAAAGTCAAAATTTGTTTAAAAAGTTCTCCCACTTGACTCTCAAGCTTGTGAAGAGAGGCTTTAATGTCTTCTAATTTAGTGTCTTTTTATAACATGTTTTTCGCCAACATCTCATTGGTATTAAATCTCCTTTTTTGTGGTTCCTCATACTAAGAACTTGGAGGACAATTGTGCCACTGCTCTTGAGGTGGAGAATATGGAACAAATCCTAGTTGAGGGCACCGCCATTGTTGTTCATATTGATAGTTTGAATAGTTTGGATACCCTCCCCAATATGAATGATATGCATTGTTGTATGGATTGCTTAGAGTTGGTGTATTGCTTATATGTTTGTCGACCTGTGCTAAAAGAGCATCAACTGAAGCTTCTAGAGCTAACCTTGAGGCATTCATAGTGTAAATTCCTTGCATGTTGCACTAACAATGGTACCTCACACAGAAGAGATGACGAAAAAAAAGTCAAATATATATATATATATATATATATATATATATATATATATATATATATAATTTTTTTATAAATCAAAGAAAAATAAAAACAAATTATTTACTAAAGTAATAAACTTCTAGGGTTCCTAGTAGTCTCAGTCCCAGCCAACGGCACCAATAACTTGATGTGTAAAATCCGCAAGTGTAGGGGTCGTATCAAGTAATAGACCGGACTCTTGAAAAGTCAGGTATCGATCCTCTGGGAAAAAGGAAATACTAGTAATAACTATTCATCTATTATCTCGTCAATCCAAAGGAGGGTGTTTGTGAACTAAATCTAAATTAGAGAAATTAACAATACTTGTTATGGAGATGGGAATTAACCTTGATGACAATCAATCATGAGAAGGGGATACTTGGGTAATGAATCCCCCTTAGATTTTACTCTATAGGATAGGTGAAGATTTCTATGTTGATGATTGATAGGGTTTGGGCCAAGGGTTCCTAATGTGTATTAAATCCCTCTCTCGAGGCGATCAATACCTAATTCCATCAATTGCATTATGATTTGGGGAACCTATACCTTAGAAAGATTATGGGAGTATGTCATATTAAGGGCTCGCTCTCCTTAGTACCCGAGCTCTTGGTGTACTCACAATCTCCTCTATTAGGTTGGTCTGCACACGGAGAGGCGCTTGCTTCTTCCTCCATATGGACTACGATAATCTCTCCGAGCTCTCGCAACGTAGAGAGACTAACATAACAATGAAAACATCCAATGGAATCACAAAACTAAACCAATCATTCAAACATAGAAATCAACACCTCATTAATGCATAATCTAAGGGTTCATCATACACAAGTATCTACAAAATTAGTTCCCCATGAATGGAGAACAACAATCCAAAATCAAGGAGAATGCAAGTCAAAAGAATCACAATGATCAACATCATTATATACGCCGTTGGTGGCTCTATTGATTTCCTCTTCAATGCGTTACTTCTCTCTCTATAATTGGGAGGTGGGGATACCTATCCCAAATCCAAGGCTTTTCTTCTCCCAAGTTGAATCCCCTTCTCCAAAGCCCTAATCATTCATATTGATACTTCCTCCTAGGGATTTGGAGTGATATTTTACCATTTTGCCCCTACCTAGGTCCACAAGATAAGAGAGGATGATGTCGTATGGCCATTCATACGGCCGTATGCATCGACTTGCATTCCATACGAGCCCGCATATACTTATATTTCTATCACATTTGCATACACTTATCCAGTCGTTTAGCATCACCTCCTCTATTTTTGTGCTCCTATTGGTTTGTTTTGTGATTGAGCAGGTAAAATAGGTACCCAGAATTTAAGGAATGAGAAACGGGGAAAACCAGGACGAAACAAGCTAAAAAAGACACTCACAGAGATGTGCATGACCTCAGTAGAGACGTGCACGGCCATGCACCTTTCGGACTTCAAAACGCTTGAAGATCAAGACATGGGATTTTGCACGGGTGTGCATTAGATGCACATGCCCGTGGCAAATTAAATCTAAAGTCTATATAAGCAGCAGAGGACACAGATTTCAAGGACTTTTGGTAGACTGGTCTTTGGTGGGTGTTTTGAGTGACAACTAGGGCTTTAGAGAAGACCGAAGGTGGAGTAGACATCCAGCATGGGAATCCTTATGGGTCCGTTTGATACGTCAAAAAATGGGGGACAACACAGGACAACTTTTTTTGTCCGTTGTTTGATTTTCAAATGGATAAAGATACAACACAAAAAGTGGTTTAAGTACAGAACAAGTGGTTGAAATTTTTGTCCCTCAAAATATCACTCTGCATAAATTTTTAAGTTTAGGGACAAAGACAACTTAAAGACAAATTTGCCCCTAAGTTACATTAAAAATTATAACAATACCCCCAACTTAAAGACAATTTTAACCCCAACTTATATTAAAATTTACAACAATACCCCCAACTTAAAGACATTTTTGCCCCCAACCTATATTAAAGTTACAATAATACCCCCAACTTAAAGATAATTTTACCTCCAAATTATATTAAAATTACAACAATGCCCCCAACTTAAGAACAATTTTCCTCCTAATTTATATTAAAAACTTACAATATTGCCGTCTCAAGTTAAAGACAATTTTGCCCCCAATTTATTAAATTTACAACAATGCTCCCTGCTTAAAGACATTTTGCCCCTAACTTATATTAAAATTACAACAATGCCCCCAACTTAAACATAATTTTGCCCCTAACTTATATTAAAATTACAACAATACCCCCAACTTAAAGACAATTTTGCTCCCAATCTATATTAAAAATTACAACATTGCCCCCAACTTATATTAAAATTACAACAATGGCCTCAAGTTAAAAACAATTTTGCCCCCAACTTATATTAAAACTCTAAAAAAATTTACTCCAAAACAACATAAGAAAGCACAAGGGTATTATAGTAATTTTATAGTTTTTTGTCCAGTACTTGTGCAAAACAAACGGAGAACAGCACAAAAAGTTTTGTGCTGTCCATTGAATATCAAACAAAGAACAGTACAAACAGTTGTGCTGTCCCACAACCACTTGTACTGTACTGTACTCTTGTGCTGTTCTCTTTCGCGTATCAAACGGACCCTATGTTTTCAATTATATCTTCTCTGGTATCTATGTTATGGTTTCCATTAGCATGAGAGGCTAAACCTCTTTGGTGTTGCCTCGGACACATGAACCCTAGGATTATTTGTTAATTGAATTATTTTATTTATTGGCTTTCCTTTATTGATGATTCTAGTGAGTCTCTGCTTGATTTATGTGATTGTATTTTACATGAGCCATGGTCATATACTTCGTTATATTCTAGCGAGGCACATATGTGCTTAGGGTTTTGACTTGTATATCTCTTTATACATAGATCCATATACCTCTTAGTTAGATTATAACTAGGCATAAGTAATGAGTTCGATTTGCATACCGAGAGATCGGATGTGGCATCTAGATGGTGCAATTATCGACCTCCCAAGAATTAACCAATAGATAGCCAATACTTAGAATTCTATTATTAACAAATGAATCCTAGGAGGAATGTGATATGAGGTGCCACGTTTATCTTTTGACTCACCATAATCTACCAATTGTCCATAGTAGTTCTTTGTTTCTGACACAACCAGTTTTCAATTACTTCCATTACCCTTTCGACCAAGCCCTTCTAAAAAGAGACGGCAACAAATGTAATCTAGGGTGCAAGTCAATCAACAAGAACCGATGGCGGCCCTAACCTAATCCATATCGAATTTCTCGAGGCTGAACTTGGATGGCATCGGCTCAAGCATCGTCCCACCACCGGTCACATGCCACAACTTTGAACTAAAGCCCCATGTCATCTAGATGGTTAAACAGTCATGTTAGTTCGATAACTTTTAAGATGAGGACCCATACGCACCTTTGTCAAGTTTCCTCAAGATCATTGATACAATCTCGATAAATGGAGTATTCTCAGACATCATATGCCTCAGGTTGTTTCCTTTCTCAGTCAGGTAAAATAGTGGCTGACTTCCCTTCCTCATGGCTTAATAACAACGTGGACACTGTTGGCCGAGAAATTTCTAAAGAAATATTTTTGACTGGCTAAAATAATGAAGCTATGGAGTGATATGTCTTCCTTCAAACCATTGGAGAAGGAAACATTATATGACACATGGGAGGGATACAAAGAGATGCTCAAAAGAAGTCACCAACATCGGATAGAAGATTGGATGCAAGTCCAAACCTTTTACAATGGGCTGAATGTTGATACAAAGCAGATGTTGGACACAACTGTAGATGGTTCACTGTGCAGTAAAGACCCTGACTCAACTAGGGAGCTAATAGATGAGATGGCCAAAAATGGATATCAATGGAGTTCTGAGAGGACAAAAACAAACAAGGTGGCCGTAATCCATAATATAGATGCGATAACAACTCTTACAGTCACAGTAGAGGCCCTCAACAAGAAAACAGATAACATCAGTCTCCAACAACAAATATCGGTGATGATATGCAGTAGATGTGGGAGTATGATAGGAGAAGGGAAAGCCGAACAAGTGGAATAAGTTGATTTTGTTGGAAGATCACATAACAATTCATACAGCTTCACCTACAACCCTGGATTGAAGAACCACCCCAACTTCTCCTACGGCAACTCAGGGCAACCAAGGACGAAGCCACCTTAAGGAAGTAAACTCCCACCTCAAGGACATTATCCACAAGACAAGAAAGGAAGTTGGCGAGCTTAGAGAGCCTGATCGCACAGTACATATCTAACAAACGGCACGCAAGCGGTTAGACATAGGGAGATAGCGAGAAACCATCAGGCATCCTTATAGAATCTTAAGCATCAAGTTGCCCATATATCAAAATCATTGGCAGAAAGACTATCAAGTACCCTCCCAAGCAATATAGAGGTCAACCCGAGGGAATCTGTCAAGGCCATCACCCTCAGAAGTGGAACAGAGCTAGCACCATCACATGCCAAGGAATCAGGAGAGACACTCGTTGCACCTCCCGAGGAGGATAACGCAGAAACCAACGATAAGGCAGCCATGTGCAAGACAAAAGGAGCACCTACAATGCTTGAGTATAAACCAAAGATACCTTACCCAGCAAAATTGAAGAAGGACAAACAAGATGACCAGTTCAAAAAAATTTTAGACGTCTTCAGGGCACTACAAATCAATGTGCCTTTCATGGAAGCACTTGCTCAGATGTTGCGATATGTGAAATTTTTAAAGGACCTACTCACTAACAAAAGGAAGTTGGAAGAAGTGTCAATGGCAACCTTGAATGAAGAGTGTTCACTAGCTCTCACTAACAAACTCCCAAGGAAGGAAAATAACCCAGAAGGTTCCATAATTCCCTACATAATTGGAGAATTAGTGGATGAACATGCCTTAGCTAACATTAGAGCGAGCATCAATCTCATGCCATACAAGACATTCCAGAAGCTAAGAATCGGAGAGCCAAAACCAACAAAGGTGACACTCTTGATGACAGACCGATCAATCTGACACCCTCGAGGGGTTGTTGAGGATGTACCGGGAAAGGTTGATATGTTTATCTTTCTCATGGACTTCTATTTCATGGATTTGGATGATCAAGTTGAGGTGCCACTTATCTGAGGAAGACCTTTCCTGAAGACAGCACAAGCACTTTTCGATATCAAAAATGGTTGAATGACCTTGAGGGTTGGAGAAGAACCAGTTGTCTTCAAACTTAAGGATGCCATGCGACATCCAATGGAACTGAACGACACTTGTTATTGCATCAATCACATTAATGATTGTGTGTCTGAATTTGTGCTAGATGAATCCATCAAGGACAAACTAGAGGACTTATTCAAGGATGCACCACTTTGGGAAGAACCTGTTGAGGAACCGAAAGCCGAGGGACAAGAAAAGCCGATGACTCGAGTAGTAAAAAAGAGAGCGTGGTTGTGAAAAATTTAGGAATAGTGGAAGAAATGATGCTCCCCCTCCCGCACTTCAACAATAGGGCCCACTCAAGAGAAATTCAGTAGGGTATGAATTTATCACTTCCTTAAGTATACAAATTAAGTGGACGTGATCCTCTCTACAGAGAAGATGAGAGTGTCCATCTTTTCTAGTCTTACCTTGAACTTAACTGTGTATGTCACGCTAGTCAATGCTAAACAAGCTTTTCTTGGGAGGAAACCCAAGTTAGGTTAGTTTTCTAGTCATCATCTTAGGCTTTAGTAGAGGTAGAACTATGGCAAATTATCAAGTTTGATGATATTCTCAACAATTTTGTGATTCCTAAGTATCTGACAAATAATTCTTTGTCTCTGGAATAATTAGTCACAATCACATAGGTGGAGGAATCAAAATATAGAAAAACAATAGAGGCTAATCTCGAGAGATGCATCGGCCCTGCACACCTATGCACCTCTTACAAAATATGCACGGCCGCCTAGAGGTCTCTGCATGGGCGTAACGCGTTGAGAAGTGAACATCATGAGGAATAAGTGAGATCTTGGCGACCAAATGCAATCGACCGCATCCAAACATGCATCAATTAAGAAACCCAAGATACAAATAGCTGAATTGTACACAACCGCGCAAGGCACTTGCATGGGTATGCATCACAGGTCAGCGAAACAAAGAAGCGCACGGGCATCCAAGGGTCAATGAGGAAGAAAAATTCAGGGTTTTAAACCCTATCGCGCCTGTGCCGTCTCACAAACCATATCCTCCATCCCCGTACCTCTCCCTCTTTCGGACCATATCGCCGGCGTGCATCTCCTTCTTCATGGTCACCATCTATCACTAGCAAGCCTGCACCCACTCTTCATCATGCCACCATCCAAGGAGCAGCCCAGAAGAAAGAAACAACGAAGAAAAGGGAGCTCAAGCTCCCAGCTCTTTTCCTCCACTACTAGCCTGCTGAAGTTGACGTTCACGGCGTTGATTGTAACACCAATCTCCTTTTCTGTGGACAAGTATCACACTAGCCAGGTCAAGGGAATAAACCCTAAACCTAAGGCTGTAAAACAGGTAATCAACAACAATCAAGTATAAGTGGAAGCTAATAAAGCAAGCTTATTATAACATAAACTCCAAACTCTAAATACTATTTAGTACAACATCAAATAAAATACAGTCCTGGACTTAAGGGTCTCAAATACACTCATAAAATAACATAAACATAACTAAGATACAAAGAGTACGAGCCGGCTACAGGGAATCACCATATGGTCTCGCGATTAGACAAACTCTTTATTTTGTCTCCTGTCTATCGCATGCATAAAAAATATCATGAGAAATGGGCTGAGCTACTAGAGCTCAGTGATTTGGGAACAGTATTGTTGGGTAAAATATACCCGTATAAATAAATAAAACTGTAAGAACTGAAGCATAAAATATGCATATAACATAATTAAAATTAAATACTGAAATATGAAATAAATACTGAGCAAATAATATGATGGTCAATGCATTATCAACAATCTGTTTTAATCATGTCAAATGCATAAAAATCTAATGTATACATATAACTCATAACTGCTTCTCTCAGATTGTGAATGATTTCAAATTACCCCTGTGACCGCACCAAATGTCTCTATGGTGGATCTCTAATAGCTACCGGGAAGTGGGTAATAAGGAGTTATCTGATCATTACAATACTATCATCTCTAACTACACATCTACTTCAATATAGCAGGACTAGTGACCAACGGGTAGATCTATCCTCGCTACACAAAGTCAAATTATATACTTACACTAGGCACTCCAAGAGTATGGAAAGGGGGTTTTAATTTCAGAAAATGGAATGTTTTAAAGATAGGTAGTTCGGTAATGAAAATAAGAGATTTAAATCACCTCTTTCCCATCCTAATGTCGCACTCCCTAGCTTCCTATGAGCCACCACTGGTACAAGCATGTATGTTAATAAAGTGTAGTCTCTATATATTTCTGTATCTGTATCTCTATTTTGTTACTGATTATTGTGCATGAATGATTTTCTAAAAGTCTGGAAGTTTTCAAGAAAATTATTCTAATTCATGCTTTTCAAACTGAAATCAAGTTGTAATTAAATGGAAATACAATGAAAACTCGTACTGTACAGCTAGTTCCCTCACCTGAGTCTAGTCCGATCTTAAGACTGGCTCGTTCCTTCGGTAGTGGTGGACTTGCCTTTGCCTTTTCCTTTTCCCTTTCCCGATAATAGAAATATGAAAATTATGAATACGAAGACCGTATTCTTAACCAAGGTTTTTAAACCCGGACCGGACCGGCCAGTCGGACCGGAAAAAACCGGGAACCAGCCAGCAGGCCGGTCCGGGTTTATACCCAAAGTTGACCGGGTGTTAACCCGGTCAAACCCAACCGACCCGGCCAGTCGGCCTGTCAGGACCGGAACCTAAGAACCCGCTTTTTGTTTTTAATTTTTTAATTTTTAATTTTTTAACTTCTCGCTCTTCTTGCCTGCTTTCGAAAGCAAAAATTGAAAACCTCAAACCGTAAAGAAGAAAAGTAAGAAACCCTAACGGGCGCCAAGCGAAGTGCTACCGCCTCCAAAGGCTCCCTCTTCTCCCCGGCAAACAACGGCAGCTTCTTCATCCCTCGTGTGCCCTTCAGAGACGTCCTTGTCCATAACCTCCTCCCCTCTCCATTGTGAGAGGTAGCTTGTTGATTGTCAGCTCCTAGGTGTTTTCTAGTTAGGAAACTCTCGTGATAAGGAGAGGAAACAATCCCTCTAAAATAGAATTTTTATCTCATATTAATTAAAGACCCCTGGAGTTCAGAGATTCATCCTTTGTTTGACACACTGACTTTGCGAATTCTGAACAACCCACATCCAATTCAGGCATTTCATAATGAATTTGAAGCACAGATTTCTTTAGTTTTTGCCTTGCAATTTTGCAAATATGTTTTTTTTTTTTAATTGATGCTATGTTTGAACTTAGCTTCTGATTCTCTGAAAATTTTGGATATTTTTTTCTGATTTTCTGGCATAGTTTATGAGATTTTTTTGCTTGGTGATCACTGATGAATTTTTGTTGAATAATAGCTATGTATTGAATCTATTGATTAATGATTATATTGTTTCTTGCCTTCTGGTCCAACTTGACACCCATTGATGTTCTAGTTGTGTGTTAACTATGAATCTTGTACATTTTGTTGCAATTGTTTTGAATACAAGGTGTTATTTTGATTAGAGTTGGAACTTGGAACTTGGCTTGGATGATCAATTTATATATATATATATATATATATATATATATATATATATATATATATATATATATATTAATTTATTTATTTATGATGTCATCCGGTCTGACCGAAATGGGTCATCCGATCCGACCACCAATTCGCGGACTGAATTGTGAGACCGGTTCACTTCCCGGTCCGGGTTTGAAAACATTGTTCTTAACTCATACCATAATTAAAGCACAATAGAATATAAAAATATGAGATTTACTCTTCTTACGAACTGTACTTATTATCATCATTAAAATAACTTGAAAACTACTAACATGCTCTTCCTGTTTAAGCAAATAATTTCTATAACAACTTGGAAAGTTAAGCATGTATTTCATGGGAATTTAAAGGCTTCTAACATGCTCTGTCTTAAACAACTTGAGGCTTCATAGTTATAAGAATTGAGCATGTAAAATCAATGAATTTTCGGCAGCACCTCCTCTATTTATAAGGCCCTGATAATATGCAATCATAAACAAATTATGTTCATAACAATACAATACATGCTTTAATAACATCCTTTAACACTAATCCCATCAGTTCCCACTTAATCCTCAATCATTGCACAGCTCATACCCTAGCACCTAATTCCTTCAAGTGTAGCCCTAAATCATAATTTCATTAGGGTTTCCCAATTCCAATGGTCAATCAACTAATTAGAATGGGGTTTCCCCTTGGAGTTTACAAGAATAAGAGGGGATCTCGTCTGCTGCTAGGGATCGTCGAAAAGGGGGACTAGGCCGGTAGCTGGAACAAGCCGAGGCGGCAGGTGGCCGGGCGCTGCTATACAAGGCGCAGACTGGAAATCGTGGCTGACGCGGGCCGCTTTGGAGCCGGGGTGTGGCGGCTTCACGGACCTACCACAGCAAAGGACAAGATTCGCGAGGGCGGTTGGAGGCGGAGAAAGCTCGCATGAGACCGTGAAAGGGGCAGTTAGTTCACTGCGGTGTGTGTGGGCCGAGGGGGAGCCGGCCTGGCCGCAGTGAGGGCTTAGTTATGTCAGCTTCAAGATGGGTAAGGGAGGAGAAGAAGGAAATAAAGGAGAGGGAGGCCTTCATCTTTGAGAAAGAGAGAGAGAGGGGGATTGAGAGATTTCTCTTTCTCTCTCTTTCTCACTTAACTTATAAAAAGAGTTGAATAATATATTTTATTTAAAATTATTTAAATCAATTAATTAACTTATCTTTTAAAATATCTCTCATTAAACAATGTTATCTATCCATTATTTTCAACTAAAAGCCAAACGACTCTTCGTAGATCTTATTTTGTTACTATGCTGTCACAAAGGCGACTAATAATTATTATTTGGCTCATCTCTATCCCCGACCTAGATCCTGGAATTCTGGGTCAGAAAACCCTAGTGACACGGGCTTTCTTTAGCATCATGGGTCGTATCTTCTCCCGACCCAGATCCGTATTTCTCAGCTTTTGACTAGACCAGATTTACTTTATCTGTACTCTAACTTTTGTCCAATGTCTTCGACTTAATTAATCTTGATTAATTAATTATTAATTAATTTCTCATTTAATTAATCCAACTCTGCTAACTATCCACCTCAAAGTATTCAATGTAAAAGTGGCCTAGCCCAATAAGTCCTTCTCTCATCCCTATAGTTGCGAGGCTAGATTTCGAGTCCATTAATTCCCGATTTTCTTTAACTTTGAGGTTGAAATAATTAATCTAATTTTTGAGCTAATTAACCTCATTTAAAATTGAATATTTAATGAATATTTATTTAGAAAAATTCAGGATGTTACAATTCTCCCACCCTTAGGAATTTCGTCCCTGAAATTTTTCTTACAATAGGTAACAAAAACCGAGGCTCTTGTACCTCATCCTGATCCTCTCTTCCCATGTGGCTTCTTCCACTTTGGGATGACTCCACAACACTTACACTTGAGGTATTATCTTGTTCCTCAATGCCTGTTTCTTACTATCGAGGATACGCGACCGTCCTCTAATGTAGGTCAAATCTCAGCGCTAGTTCCACTGATAGTACCGTCAGAACTTGATTTGGATCCTTGATGCACTTTCGCAGGACCAATACATGAAAGATATCATGTAACCTCGACAACTCTTCTGGTAAGATAAGCTGGTAACCTATAGGACATATCTTGTCAACTATCCTATACGGCTCGATGCAACTTGGGCTCAGCTTCCCATGCTTCTGGAACCTTAGTACACCCTTCTATATGGATACCTTAAGAAACACCTCGTCTCCTACTACAAACTCCAAATCCCGGTGGCATGTATTAGCGTAGCCCCGCTGCCTATCTTGAGCTTTCCTGAGGCGCTCTCTGATGAGTTTGACTTTCTCTGAGGTGACCTGTACAAACTTTAGGCCTAGAATCTTCCTTTCAACTTCCTCATCCCAGCATTACTAGAAACTCAAAATGCTTATATTTGGTCCGAAAAGCTGTCTTTGGCACATTTTTCTCCTTCATTAGCAGCTGGTGATACCCCGACTTCAAGTCAATCTTTGAGAAGACGCACGTTGCTCGCAGTTGGTCGAAAAGATCATTTGTGTGTGGCAAGGGGTACTGGTTCTAGATGCTAACTCTATTCAATAGCTAATAATATACGCACATTCTCATGAAGCCATCCTTCTTCTTCATAAAGAGTACAATCACACCACAGGGGGGGACACTAGTCCTAATGAACCCTTTCTCCAGTAATTCATTCAGTTAAACCTTCGCCTCTTCAGCTTTTACTAGGGCCATCCCTGCATGGCGCCAGAGATCAAGTCGCCTCCGGGTACAAGTCAATAGTGAACTCCACGCCTCTATGTGGGGGTAATCCACGTAGCTCATCGGGAAATACATCAGGAAATTCGCACGCTATCACGATCTTCCATACATCCCCTTTGGAGGCTTCTACTTCCACCATGTTCGCCAAGCAGGCTTTTTCCGTCTCCTCCATCTGGGCTTGTCTCCCATAGAAGAGAATTTCCGCCTCGCCTGGTCATTGGAATCTCACCAGCTTCATGTAGCAATCGATAGTGGCATGGTGGATCGATAACCAATCCATCCCTAGGATCGCGTCGAAATCTAGGATCCTTATAGGGATCAAATCTGCTACTAGATCCTGATTGTCTATCCTCATATCGCATCCCTCATAAACTACTTTTATAATGATAGAACTGCCTATGGGTGATGCTACAACAATAGGCTGAGCTAATCTAGTAGCATTCACAACATCAGGTATATTAAATGAAGTAGCTATATTGAAATGCGTGAAACCAGGATCAATAAGTGTGCAGGCATCAATACCATAAATCTGAGCCATACCTACAATTATGTCTGGTGTGTCCACAACCTCCTACTGTGTCATTGCGAAAGCTTGGGCTTGCTGCTGGTAAGGAACTCCTATTCCTCCTCCTTTGGACCTTTCCCCGGATGATCCTCATCTTTTCCTCCCAGTGCTGCACACGACAGAGTATCCTATTATCACCTCCCAGAGTCAGTAGGGGACATTGCTTTATATGATGTCCCAACTACTGGCAGTGATAACAAATACCAGCTCCAATGTCTACTCTTCAGACTCCAAAATGATATTTCTTGCGGGTCTGGCACTGAGGCCTCTTCTAACTCTGTCCTCCTAAAAAAGAGCTAAATCTGCTCTGTTGTTGCTCTTCTTGGACAGCCTTGTACTATCGCTTATCTAAAAATTGAGCGTGTTCCTTTTCTTGAACTTTTCCAAACACTTATTTTGTCTCTCAAAGCTCATCTCTGCTATGAGAGCACCTCAACTAGAGTAGTAAAATCAGTAAAAAAGTGTGACAATGTTTGTGGTCTCATCCCGAAGTCCTTGTTCGAATCTCTGACACTTCTCGTACTCATCATTAAAATAGGAAGGTGCATACCTCCCCAGGTTTGTAAACTTGGCCTCATAATCGGGCCATCGAGAGGGTCTCCTGAACTGCACGTAAGAATCACTGGATGCTTCGCGCTTCAAGAGACTCGGGACATAAACTTGCGGCCAACGCTATTCGAACTTCGGACCAAGGGATCGCTTGTTCCGATTCGCCCCGCGCCTCATGATCGCCAACCACTAGTGTAAGGCTCCCTGTCCTAACATTAATGTGACAGTTGTCACCTTCTCTTCTCCAAGGCACCTCAATGCCTGGAAGACCAGCTCTAGGTGGGTAATCTATTTTTCTGCATCC
Source organism: Dioscorea zingiberensis (assembly GCA_026586065.1). NCBI lineage: Eukaryota > Viridiplantae > Streptophyta > Magnoliopsida > Dioscoreales > Dioscoreaceae > Dioscorea > Dioscorea zingiberensis. Next base: position 72,579 of record JAGGNH010000135.1, read on the forward strand.
ATTAGATCTGTGGTACCACTGAATTGTGTTACTCTCATATTCTGAGCTTTGTTGACAAAATCGTGCTCTCTGTGTATTTGCTGTTGGTAATTGAGGAAGGTAGCAAATGATTGAGCCATCCGTTAAAAACTGCTGCATACTAGAATTATACCCACCTCGGCTTGCTAAGTGTTCCCGAAGTTATACTCCCGGCCCGGGTTGCATTCCTGGATTGTATCCCGCTCCTCGTTATATTCCTGGGTATTATCCTTGTCTATGCTGCGAATGCGATCCTTTCGCATGGACTTCCTCTTGCTCCGGAGCCTCCACATCTGGCTTCTCTACGGTTTCCTCTCGTCGGACACGTGATGGTCCACCGTTTTTCTTGGGCGGCATTCTGAAAAAGAGAATTTGTCAGTAATATTCTTTAGTACTTAAAGAAACTATCAAGCTTTACTCTACTTATATATACTCCCACCCTAAGGCTTTTATACCCTAGGATTTTCATGCGATACAACCGCAAGTGTACGGGTCGTTACAAGTAATAAAGTGTACTTGAAAGTCATGTTATCGATACTCAGGGAGATGGAAGTACTAGTACCCGCTATTTATCTACTATCTAGTCGATCCAAAGGTGGTTGATTATGCTAATTCTAAACTAATCAATTGAAAAACACAAACAAGGGAATCGAGTTGCTCTTAAAGTCAAACAATCATAAAAGGGGGATGCTCGGACAATTGAATCCCCATTGAACTTCTAAAAGATGAATGCTATTCTCTCTCTCGACCCTTGATTGATCCTTGGCCAAGGGTTCCTATGGTGCTTTCACTCCCTCTCTCGAGGCGAATTACTAATTCTAGTGCCCTTACTGATAATGTTCTAGGGAACCTAATTCTTGGAGGGATTATGGGAATAATACATCTAAGGGACTTACTCTCCTTAGTATCCGGGTTACTGATATACTCACAATCCCCTATATTTGAGATGGTCTACACACGGGGAGGAGTTCGCTTCTTCCCCCATATGGACTATGAAAATCCCTCAGGGCTCTCGTAATGTAGAGGGATTAACTTACATTAAAACATTCAATAGACTCAATGGATTCAACCAAACAATCGAAGATAGAGATAACATTAATTAAAACATGTCCAAGGATTCATCAATCATCCAAGCATCTACAAGATTAGCCCTTCATAAAAGGGGGGCAACAATCCAAAACAAAGATGAAGACAAACAAGGAAATCATATGGAATAACACTAATGCATACACCGTTGATGGCTTCCTTGATCCTCTTCCAATGATTTCCCCTCTTCTTGCTCCAATAGCTTCCAGATGAGAATCTCCAAGCTTTCCCCAAGATTAAGCACTCTCCCCAAGCTGCTTTCTTTTCCTCCTAAACCCTCATTAGTCGGCTTTTATACCTCTAGGTCCTTAGGGGTGAGAATTACCAATTTGTCCCGTTCTAGGTCTCAAGTAGACTTTGAAATCGCTACATGTACGGGCCCGTATACGTGCATATATCAGTCCGTATGGCTTCCAGCCATCTCCATACGGTCTAGTATATTGGTCGATACCGGCCTCATATTCCTTTCTGTGTCCCAAGATATCATGGCGGTATGTCAGCCCATATAGATGCCTGTATGGGCCCTTCTAGGTGCTCTAAGGTCCAGGTTTCTCTCGAAATACTTTCTTCTTCTGGGGTCCTGGTATTTTGCCTTGTTTATGAAAATAAATACATTTTAAGTATCGGTGGGCAAAAAGTCTTCAAAATCACATGCCAAGCATCTAAGAATATGATATAAAATTATGCTCAAATGAACAATTATCAATGGTCCACCGCTTTTCTTGGGTGGCATTCTGAAAAAGAGAATTTGTCAATAATATTCTTTAGTACTTAAAGTAATTATCAAGCTTTACTCTACTGACATATATTCCCACCCTAAGGCTTTTACTACACTAGGATTTCCTAGGATTGACTCGGCTCTGATACCACTAAATATAACACCCATCTCCTTTTCAGGAGACACATGTTACACCAGGCAGGTCAAGGGAATGAACCCTAAACCTAAGGTTGTAAAATTGGTAATCAACAACAATGAAGTATAAGTGGAAGCTAATAAAACAAGCTTATTATAACGTAAACTCAAAACACTAAATACTGTTTGGTACAACATCAAATAAAATACAGTCTTAGACTTATGGGTCTCAAATACACTTATAAAATAACATAAACATAACTAAAATACAGGGAGTCAGAGATCGCTATAGGGAATCTCCATATGATCTCGCGATTAGACAAAATCTCTATCTGGTCTCCTGTCTATCGCCTTCATCAAAAATATCATGAGAAAGGGGATGAGCTACTGGAGCTTAGTGATTTGGGAACAATATCGTCGGGTAAAATATACCCGTATAAATATATAAAATTGTAAGAACTGAAGCATAAAATATGCATATAACATAATTGAAATTAAATAATAAAATATAAAATAAATGCTAAGCAAATAATATGTTGTTTAATTCATTATCTTCAATCTGTTTTAAGCATGTCAAATGCATAAAAATCTGATGTATGCATATAACTCGTAATTTTTTTCTCTGTACTGTAAATAATTTCCAAAATTACCTTCGATAATTTGTACCAAATGCCTCTACGGTGGATCTCTAATCGCTCCTGGGAGATGGGTAATACGGAGTCATCTGATCATTAAAATACCATCATCTCTAACTACACATCTGCTTCAATACAGCAGGACTAGGGACCAACGAGTAGATCTATCATCGCTACGCAGGGTCAAATATATATGTACACTAGGCACTCCAAGAGTATGGAAAGGGGGTTTTAATTTCATAAAATGGAATATTTCAAAAGCAGATATTTCGGTAATAAAAATCAGAGATTTAAATCACCCCTTTACTAACCTAATGTCGTACTCTCTAACTCTTTACGAGCCACCACTGGTACAAGCATGTACCTCAATAATGTGTAGTATCTATATATTTCTCAGATCTATTTCTATTCCATATCGACATCGCAAGCATGAATGGTTTTCTAAAAGTTTGGAAGTTTTCAAGAAAATTCTAATCCGTACTTTTCAAACTGAAATCAAATCTATAATAAAATGAAAATAGGATGAAAACTCTTACTGTACAGCTAGTTCCATCACCAGAGTCTGTCCGATCTTAAGACTGGCTTGGCCCTTCGACAACGGCTGACTTACCTTTGCCTTTTCCTTTTCCCTTTCATGATAATTAAAATACAAAAATCATGAATACGGAGACCGTATTCTTAACTCGTATTATAATTAAAGCTTGATAGAATACGATAAAAATATGAAATGTACTCTTCTTACGAACTTTACCCATTTTCATAATTAACATAACTTAGAAACTACTAAGATGCGCTTCATCTTAAAGCAAAAAATTTCTATACCAACTTGGAAAGTTAAGCATGTATTTCTTTGGAATTTAAGGGCTCCTAACGTGTTCTATCTTAAACAATTAGAGGCTTCATAATTAAGAGAATTGATCATGTAAAATCGATGAATTTTCGGCAACACCTCCTCTATTTATAAGGCCCCGATAATATTCAATTACACACACATTGTGTTCATAACAATACAATACATGCTTTAATAACATCCTTTAACACTAATCTCATCAGTTCCCCCCTTAATCCTCAATCATCTCACAGCTCATACACTTGCACATAATTCCTTCAAGTCTATCTCTAAATCATAATTTCATTTAGGGTTTCCCAATTCCAATGGTAAATCAACTAATTAGAATAGGGTTTCCCCTTGGAGTTCACAAGAATAAGAGGGGACCTCGTCGGCGTTACGATCGTCGGAAAGGGGGACTGGGCTGGTAGGTAGAGCAAGTCGAGACAGAGGAGGCTGGCTTGGCTAGACAAGGCAAACCAGAGGAAATCGTGGCAGTGACGGCCAGAGCTGCTCACGGAGCCGGGCAGTCGTGGGCGACTGGGCCGAATGGTTGGAGGCTTAGGACCAGACTCGCGGGGGCGGTTGGAGGCGCAGGAAGCTCATGCGTGACTGGCGCGGAGGAAGTTTGTAGTGGTGTGCGGGCCGAGGTGGAGCTGGCCGGCGGTTAGGTGGAGGGCATAGGTATACTGCGGGCGTGGGTAAGGGAGGAGAAGAAGGAAATGAACGAGAGGCAAGCCTTTGTCTCTGAGAAATAGAGAGAGAGAGGGATTGAGAGATTTCTCTTTCACTCTCTTTCTCACTTTACTTATAAAAAGAATTGAATAATATTTTTTATTTAAAATTATTTAAATATATTAATTAACTTATCTTTTAAAATATCTCTCATTAAACAATGTTATCTTTCCATTATTTTCCACTAAAAGCCAAACGAGTTTTCGTTGATCTTATCTTGTTACTGTGTCGTCACAAGGGCGACTAATAATTATTATCTGGCTCATCTCTATCCCGAACCTAGATCCGGGAATCCCAAGTCGACGCACCCCAAATGATAATGTGCTTTCTGTTGCATCACAGATCATCTCTTCTCCCTACCCAGATCTGTGTTTCTCGGGTTTTGACTATGCCAGATTAATTTTATTGCGACTATAACTTTTTTTCGATATCTTCAACTTTATTAATATGGATTAAATAATTATTTATTAATTTCTCATTTAATTAATCCAACTTTGCTGACTATCCACCTCCAACTATTCTATATAAAAGTGGTCTGGCTCAATAAGGCCTTATCTCGGCCCTATAGTTGCGAGGATGGATTTCGGGTCTATTAATACCCCATTTTATTTAACTTTGACGTTAAAATAATTCATCTAATTTCTGATCTAATTAACCACTTTTAAAACATGAAAATTTAGTGAATATTTTTTTAGAAAAATTTGGGATGTTACACTAATGTTCCCTGGAAGGTAATTCCGCCTCCGGTAGTTGGGCTTTTTCGAGACCGGACACATCAAATGGGCCATTTTGGAGATAATAGGTCGCACCTCTTACTTGCCGAGATATCTCGAGGTTGGGGGTATGCAATGCCTCCTCGTTATTCGGGAGACAACGTGTTGAAAGTTGACTCTTGAGGTACCCTAGACGTTTCAGATTGTGAGAGGGCTCATCTCCTCAAGCGCCGACCGACCAAATTTCGAAGTTTCGACTAGCTACATGATGTTTCAGATAAGGTACACCAATTTCACCATCCACCTGGGACTATACGATCGAGAGTATACGACGACGCCTGCTTATGTAGCACTGCGGATCGATCGGCCAGCTGGTAAGACATAGGAGTCTATCTGGAGGAGGCTCAGCATGGACCCATATTACGACCCAAGGCAGTTGAAGGTATCCACTCTCTGCTCCAAAAACCCACAGGTACACTCACATTATCTTGAGCTAGTCGATCGCAGGTCGGGGACTGAGCACAACGATCGTTATCAATAGAGACTTCTTGTACCTCCACAGCATGATAGATGGCTTCCCCCTGCACCTAGGATGGCTCGTGGCCAAGCTCCTCATACACCAGGCATCCCACAACAGGATTGGAGCTATCTTTGTTGGGTCGTATATTATGAGATTGGCTCGTGGTATGGATCTCATATCAAACACTGTGATTGTACCGATGATGATCGTAGGGAGCTCTATCCCATCACCCTGGACACACTGAGGTTGATGGGTATGCTGTAGGCCATACAGATATTACAGGGTATTAGATACATGACCACAACTCCCGTCAAGCCTAAGGCACCCATGGAGTAGCAAGAGCCACGGGACCCAAGAGCCGCAGCTAGGCCTAGCGCATCATCTCCACCAGCACTAGTGCTGACCCAATCAGACTGGGATGCTCTCCTCCTCTGGCTTCCCAGTTTTCATTAGAGCGCTAGGGCATCGAGTATCCACCCCCACCACTACCATTAACACCACCTAAGGAGATATGAGAGTGGCATCTCAAGATAGTGCTGCTAGAGACGACGCCGATTGCGAGGATACTGAAGATGACTCCGACAACACCGAGCAGGAGGAGGATTTCGACATCTGAGCATCGTCTTTATCTTTACCATTTTTTATTTTCGACTTTTGTATTTTTCTTTTCTTTTAGTCAGTCTGTTCAGAAACGGTTTTTTTTTTTTTATGCTATAGAGTCTTACTTTTTGTGCCTTCAGGATTGGTTGAAATTCACAATTGGTAGGAAACAAAACCAAAGGAATACACACATCATGATCCACACTGAGTTATATTCACTTTCTATTTTCCATTTTGCTTTTACATGACATTTTCTTTTTAGTGCTTATATTGTGTGTATTGGGGACAATGCACAATTTAAGTTTGCTGGTGGGATTAATTATTGGAACACTATATCATTTATGATGAGTGCTGATTTAGGATTATCTATGCACAAACAAATGGTAGTCATCTTTTGTGTCTAGGTGAGCATTAGTATTGGGGGCTAATTTTTTTTTTTTCAAAAGTATAATATAGAATTTTTCCCTTACCAGATATCTCATAAAATTTTGAGCACAAACCTTGACTGTGATGTCACTTGTCTGTTTATGATTGGATTCTGTCTAGTTTGTGACCACTAGTTTATGCTATTTATTATTAAGAAAAAGTATTTATCTTTAATAGTGAATAAATTTGAAAATTCAGATCCCTTCTAGATGCCCTATTGGTCAGAAATTCTGACTCATTAGGTATGCCCTATCGAAAAAGATAGTAGAAAGACCTCTCACCTTTTATGTGTGAAAGCCGCTCTTGAGTAGTTGGATCTTGGGCATCACAAATATCTACTTGATGACCTACCAGGTGAAATGGCTACCTCATTGGATGTATGCAGCTACTACCCAACTAGAAGAGTCAAAAAGAGTTTGGTTTAGGGAATAGGTCTATAACGAGTGGAGTCTTTCTATAACCATGGAAAGAGTCACACACACACACACGTGGGGGGTTTGAGTACAAGACGAAACCTATTTTCTATAAAAACTATTTGTAGCACTCGATATTAAGTTTTCCCGGACACCGGAGGGACTCCTAGTTATTTTGAGATCAGAGATAATGCACAAATCTTTTTTCTATTATTAACAAAGGAATCCTAGGAGGATTGTGATATGAAATGCCACGTTTCATCTCTGACTGCTCACAACCTACCAAATGTTCGCGTTAGCTCTTTGTTTAAGACACATAACCAGATTTTCAATTACTTCCATTAACCTTCGACTAGATAGCAAAGGATAGTTAGTACTAGGATTCCAGTCGCTATGGATTTGATAACCCTACCTTTGGGTACTTTACTACTTGATTGACTCCGTGCACTTGCGGGTTAGTCGTCGCATACCTTGTGCATGCATCATTCTCCGGCTGGACGGTGTCTCTGCTAGCGAGACATGGGCTGGCCATAACGGGAGAGCAAGCACGACAGGCGGCCCAAGGGTTGCTACCTAGGTAAAAAAGGGAGATCTCTCTTCCTCCATGGTCAAACACTTCCTCTCCTATACACAAACTCTCGACCCAACTAACTTGAGCGTCGGAGGGTTTTGGGGGAAGAGGCCCTAGGACTTCTTTGTTTTGCAAGGAGAGACAACTTGTGTGGTACACGACCTTGGCACCATAGAGCTAATGCATAAGCTTACACCGGGTTGAAGCTCATGTCCTAAACTACTACTATTCTCACAAAACTGTACTCACAATTAAACTCTCTACGGGAAGAGGTTTTTCAACATGCTACCAATTTGTGCTTCAATAGATTGGCATCGTCTGGGGGACATCGAGCAAAAAGCTCAGTAGCTTCGCAATGGCTAGAGACCTTAGAGGCTTGTTAGAAGGGGGACGAGACTCTAAAAGACCACGAGTCATATCGTCCATCACTTTCCGAGCTGACAATTCGAGAATGTTCACCCACCCTAATGATCTTCCATGCGCTAGGTTCCGCCCCCCCGACCAACTACCGTGTTGGGTGTTCTTTCTGCTGGGCTTGGCGCCTACCACAAGGGGCACCTGCCTCAGGTAACAAGACAACACCTGTGCGCCTTTTGAGGGTTAGGAAGGGGATCGTACGCTCCTCCCTTGATTCAGCCGACCCCCAGCGGGGTCCTCCCAATTTGCACCACGTGGAATGAAGGATTCGCCCTTAGACTAAACATTTCATAACATTTGCAAATTATTTGACTAAGTACATGCATATTCATGCAACTTCTCAAAAATTTATATCAGCTTTTCCACCATTATGTACTCTAGCTCTTCAACTCTTTTTCTTATCTCATCCTTAGAATTTCTTAACTGCAAACTTTTTCTTTATCAAGTGGGAACTAAAGGATCTAATTACAATCATGGTTGGGCAGAAAGTTCATGCATATGCATCATATATCGAAAACCTTAAAAAATTAGCTTTTAATTTATAATCGATAAATCCAACCCATTAAACACCTGCCTTATTTGGATTTTTTGCAACTATAGTAATACTACAGTAATTTTGAATTTCTATGAACCATGCATTCCCTTCTCTCTTCTTCAATCAGAGCTTAATTTATAATAATAATATAAATTCAAAGCATTACAACTCCATTCAAGCTCCATGACATTTACCTGTGTGGCTTGAAGCCTCAACACTTTGTATTGTAGTCTTGAGCCTCTCCTCTTACATAATCGCTCTTCCAGGTCATCAATAAAATGATAAAAAATCAAAGCTCCATGGCTGATTCATGTTTTAAGGGAGAGATTAGGGGTTGTTGGCAGGGGGGGGGTGTTGGGGGTTGGGAGGTATATTTCCTCTTCCAACTTCTTCCCTTTCCTTCAACCATAGTGAGAGAGATGAGTGCCAGAGAGTGTAAGAGAGAGAGAGAGAGAGAGTGGGTTGAAATTGATTTAGTCCCCATCTCTCTCTTCCTCTCTCTCTCCCTCTCTTATATTCTACACCCATGAGTAATAAAAAAGCTAAGCGTATTTTGGTCATTTTCCCCTTCCATAATGATCATGGTTCATGGACTTTTTGGTAACATTTAGTTCACTTAATCACCCCGATGCTTCATTTAATCCTCATTATTATTTCATTAAACCCTTAAGCCTCAATGATAATTTATTGGACAATTTTACCCCTATTTCAACGGGTTTTCATCAAATTCTTCTATTAAATTACCATTTATCAACTTTCCCTAATTTTAGCATTTCCTTAAATTTCATATCAATGCATTCTAATGTCCTGAATGAGTCCCCTGGCTAATTTGGTCCTGGTACTACAATAGTACGCAATATGTACATGATGGCAAGATATAAATAATTGAGTTGTTACATAAAACTTTAATATATTGATTGGTAAAAACAATTGATTACATATTATAAAATAGATACTAATCATAATGATATATGGTTATGCTATAAACGGGAGGAACAACAATCTTTATGAGGGCTTCGAGACTTCTGTGTACGGTAATGATGTCTAGGGGATTACCAACGAGGACTCCTCTGGTCCTATAAAACAAGTCTAGGGGTTTCTTACCCCCAGACCCTTTGACACACAATTTAGATGGGTAGAGGGTGTATATGAATGTAAAACCCATGGTTTTGGGGAAAATTCTCTAAATTTGGTTTAAATGGAAATGATGGAAATTAAAGGGAATTTAATCTTAAGATTAAGGGGAAATTAAATAATTGTGGATTATGGGAATTTATCTGATTTAAATGATTGAAATTCTAAGTTGTGGATAATAGGACTGCCAAGGATTGAAAGGGGATTATCATTCTTGTGGGGACTGAATAAGAATTTCAACCTCTCCCTCACAAAACATACTAAAGAGGAATTATAATAAAGAACGGGGGGTCTTTACAAAGGTTGCATGAAAGTGCATGCACGTGATCAGAAAGATGGATGGTGAGGATGAGAGATGTGTAAACAGTAGTTGATCCAATGGTTCGATTGGACGACAGCTGCACGTCTAGAGGACGGTCACGCGCTGGAGTAAGGAGCGACTGGGCGCCACCGTGAGCGATCTGCGCGTCTTGCCGATAAAATAGGAACCGTTTGTGTCTTCTCTCTGTTTTAAATTTCGGTTATGATCGCAAGATCCTCATAGTTATCTATAAGAAGAGGAGACCAAACTCTAACCCTAGACGCCGCCACTTCCTCTCGTCTTCCTCCCTGCCGGTCAGAGCTGTGAGCAAGGCGATCGTGGAGGAGAACCGTCGGTTAAACGGAGTAGAAATCCGAAGGAAGGAGGAGTAGCGGGGAGAGCCTCGAGCGGGTAGAGTTTTCACAGGTGTTTCAACGATCGGTAAGCCTCCCTACTCTCTGATCCATGTATTTAGTTGTGCATGCATGGTTTAGATGAATGTATAAATAGATTGAAGGGATGATGACCACGGCTGAGGCTTGAGAGTCATAGAAAAAGTTATGATTTATAGTATTAGTTCAAGGTTTTGGATGTAAGAACATTGGTGTATCATGTCTATGAATTTATAAGATGTTTTTATTGAGTTAAGATGAGATTAGAGTGGGTGGAATACGGTGAATCTTATGGCTTCTGTTAGAGGCTGAGTTAATATGATGAGGCTGGGGGGTAAGAACCTAGAGGAGAAAGAGACGGTATGTGCTTGAAGGTTGTCATGGTTAAAGATGCATGCTAGACTAAGTTTCGGGTTCAAGGGAAGAGAGATAGAAGTGTTTATGCCTGTTGAGGTTTGGGTGTGAGTTGGTTGGTATGGATCTTGCCAATGGTTTAGATGAGAGTCAATTTACAGGGGTGCTCGATGGGAGGTGTGCACGAGAGAGAGATGCAAGATGAATCATCATGTTATGGAGTGTTTTTCTGCTGTTAGAACAGTGGGTTAGAACCTGTAGAGAGAAAGCATGGATATTTGTTTAAAGGATGCTTGGGGTTTTTGAATAGGATTTTATGATTGTAATTTTATAAAACCAGATTTGAGTTTTTGATAAAGAGATCTTGGACCAGGTTCACCACTGTTCCACTAAGTCCAGAACTTAGTGTTATAGTGTCATTGTTTTCATGTTGACTAGGAGCCTGTACAAGATATTAATTGATGATGACTAGATTGGCTGGGATCTCATGATTTTTATGTGATAGTACATGCATGTTTACTGAGTTGAATTCAAAGAGAGATTGTTGTTCTATAGGGCTGTGTAGACAAAGAAGGTATGAAGGCTTTAGAGGACATTTCATGATAGATGAATGCATGAGTTTAAAGGTTTTTACAGGCTACTACTGTGTTTAATTTAGGTGAGATGAAAAGGATATGTACCTCCTTAGTATTGATGATGTTCAAAGTAATGGGAAGCTCTGGTGAACTAGTCCACGAACTGGCATTGTGATTTTATGTGGAAGTATTTGCAGGCGGCTGTGATGTGATTTTGATCAGATTTTAAACTTAGAATTTTTTTGTTGCTTTATTGAAAGGAATATTGATTAGATGATTTAGTATTCATCCTGTTAATGAAAGGCAGGGAAGCATGTGCTTCCTGTGGGATTAGTAAGAGATTTCCTTTGTTGTTCATAAGCCTTGTTATCATCTCAGTGTGCATACTTTTAATAGAAAATAGATGAGGTTATGGACTCTGTGATGTTATGTGAGCTGCCCTTGTTTAGTAAACAGTGAGAATATAAAAATGGGCAGGTTTAAGATCTGATTTTAGTGAAGTTATTGTTGAGTTTTAGTAGATAAAATTGTTAGCGAGTAGGTCTTGAGAGACCGTGAGCTTTGATGGATTCTTTGATGCTTGTTAGGCTGCAGATTGGCTGTCCACTTAGGGGGATTGCTGGGCAACCTGTAGGTACCCGATGGGGACGTGTTATATGTCGTTGGAAAGATGAGAAAGAGATCTTTCCAATGAGCTTTAGATCAACTCGATCAGGTCTCTGGATCAAAAGATATGGGTTGTTCTTTAGGACTACGCAACGGGTTCAGAAATTCTGCATTGATATTGTTATGAGGTTCTTGAGAATTATTATTTTGGTGGTGTTGTGATCAAGTAGGTTGGGCCTTTGGGCCAGTTTGGGAAGTTGAGGATAAAAGCTTTATCCTAGATAATTAAGGAATTAAGATTAATTAAAGGTTTGAGTTGAATTTATTGGGCCGGACCCATTCGGTAACATGTGAATTATAAGTGATAATTTTATTAAACACTTGTACGTGTGTTGAGTATAGATCTGTGTATACAGATATTGTCGAGGAGCGTGGGGCTTCATCGGGACAGATACTGATCGTTTGGTTGGATTTCGTTTAAAGGTAAGTCACTCTTGCCCCGCTTCTACCCTTGTATGGGTTTTCTTGATTTTGTTCGATGCTATTTGTTAGCATGTTCTTGTATAGTACCTGCTGTTTGATCCCATGCACATATATGTTTGATTGTTTCTTTCCTGGTATGTGCTTGGTTGCTCTGTTGGATAGTGTTCGATCTACCGTTTGTTGAAATGCTTAGTTGGACTACCCACCCGTGGGCCGACACTTGATCATGGGCACATGGTCTTGTGTCTTTGGCCGGAGGTAATGCCAACCGAAGTTCGATCTTCCCGCCTTGCGAGGTGGAGTCCGAGACTCCGTATCCTGTCGCTGGGGTTGATTTGGTCGGGCCGTGTCGACACGTAGAGGTGGCGCTACCGACCGCTGCTGTTCGTCCGCCATGCTCGAGGTCGCTGTTGCAACCGAGACCGCTGCTTCTTTATTACGTACCGAGGTCGGTCAGTCCGGGAAGTGTTTGCCGAAGCTATTCTTGGACTTCTCATCCGTGGCTCAGGGTCAGAAATGGATGTTAGGATCTGCTTATTTGTATGGGGTGTAGCCCCTTTGTTTGATGATCCTATATTGTGATATCTCGCTTCACCACCATTATGGTTCCCCGCAGTGGTACTTTACTCGGGCTTTCCATTCAAAGCTCACGACTTTTCTCTTCTCTCATTTCGTGTCCCGAGGAGTAGGTAGACTCGAGCTCGTGGACGGCAGAGTTAGGGCGGGATATTGCTGAGGTTGGAGAACCTCCCTAGGTTATTTTATCTTTGTGTGTGAGGACATTGTCTTTATTTTATTAGGACCCTTGTAGGGCCTGGATTGTGTAGAGGGCTATGGACCCTCATTTGATTTTATTATGTTTCCGCTGAGACTTTACGGTTTATCTATTGATTATCTTTTGGTTAAATGGATTATCTGCTTATCATTTTAGGCCTTGTATTCGAGTGGGGCTCGTCTCCACTTGGATACGGCCGATCTGTTGACGTGCCCGAGGTCCCAGAATCCGGGTCGGGGCGTTACAATGAAAGTGAATGAAAGAAGAGAAAGATGGAAAAAGGATTAAGGAGAGATATGGAGAAAATAGCCTTCTTGGTGAAGATGTTACCCTCCCTCCAGGTCCTCCATAGTCCCTTTCTTATACCTGAATGGCTAACCTAAAGGCCATTGGCAAGGGAGGGGGAGGGAGGGGGGGGTGCGTTATTGACCTGCAGTCAGGCTCACTTTTTGGAACCTAAGGGCTCGTGCTTTACCAAATTGGTTTTCGGTGGTGTCTTCTTTACTTCTTATGCTCTCTGTGGGTTTGGACCCATGGAGGTGGTGGAAGCATAGTGTGGGTTGTGTTAGCTCGGTCTTGGTTCTCTCGACCTTGTGTTACGTTATTCGATGAGGGGTAACAAATCTCATGATGAATGCCTGTCCTGAGGCAGGATCCCCGCTATATTAGGAGGTCTGAAGTGCACGTGTCATCTATCTGGCAAGCGTCCCTTGGTGAAGCGTCACGACCCGTCGGATCTCCCCTACCTGCATTAAGACTAGCAAATATCTTGTTTTCCTCCCCCTTTTAGTTCATCCTCATTAGGACATCTTGTCTTTCTTCCTTTATCTCCTTTGCCCCTCTTCGCTCGTGAAGTCTTGTCCAGGAGTAATGGATGCATGCCTTGCACCTTTGGAGGTGGTTGTTTCGCTGACCGTGACTTTTCCTAGCAATGTGACAGACCTCAGCTTCTTTTGTCGGGATAACTATTTGGACGTTTGTCCTCCTTTTGAGCTATGTCTCCCGTTTCCTTCCGAGAGGGTTAACCGCCCAGCGCTAGGAAAGCTGGCAGTTTATTTAGAGTCTTTTGGAGTTGCGCTTCACTTTACTTTGGATCCCTTCTTCCAGGAGATGCTCGAGGTTTACAAGCAGTGCCTATCGCAGCTTTGCCCCTATTGGTTGAGGATTCTATATGGGTTTGCCATTACCTTTCACTGCTTTGGTCTTCCTTCTTCTACCCATCTGTTCAGACTCCTTTCTTCTTGAGCAGAGCTCTGAAGTTAGGAAATTGGTTTTTATTTGATCTACCGGATAAGTCGCGCCTCAATCAGTTTTTTCCCAAACTTCCAGACAAGAGGTCATCTTTTGTGTTCATCTCTTGCGGGGGCGACTGGGACATCTCTGCACTATGGAGCCTTCCCTTCATGGACCAAGATTATATCACTATAGTATCCAAAGGCGAAGAGATGTTGCTTTCGCTTTTTTGAGAACTTGGTCCCTAGGGCCTTTCCCGTCTTATACTAGAGTCTGGTCTTCTTGCTGTGAGACTATCTTCCAAGGTATCCTCTCTTTTACCTTTATTTCCCTCAGAAGGTGATATTTGTCCACTGGCTCTTACGTCTGTTTACACTTATGCAGAGGTTTCCCCGACATAGGATTGTTTACTAAGGACAATGAGAGGAGAGGCGAGACCTACCACCCTAGCTCAGGTAATTATTCCCTTCAGAGGGGATCAACAACTTTCCTGGAAGAAACGGAAAGTTAAAGAGGGAAGACCGCTCCCTTCCTTCCTTTGTGCCAGGGGTGTCGAGCTGATCACCGAGGAGAAGGTATTGGAGTGAGTTCCTCTGGCCATAATGGCCCCTCTAGAATGGGCCTTGTGACATTAGCTGCTTTCCATGAGGTGGTTGTACTGTGCAACTCATTAGGCTTCGGAGGGAGAGGCATCGATGTTTGCAGCTGACACGCCCTTGCTAGGCAGCCCCTACAAGCAAATGGCCATTCGCAATGCTCAGGTTTTTTGAAATAATATTATTTAAATATTATAAATTTTTTAAATATAATATTAATTTTTTTAATATTGATATATAAGAGTCATAATTTTTTATAAATTAAATCGAAAGAGATACATGAAGTAGGCTTGTTAGTTTTTATTTAGTGAAACCCTTTATTAGTAATGGTTTCAGATACTTCAAGATTTTAGATATTTAAAAATTAAAAAAAAATAGAATGAAGGGTTTGATGAAATAAAAAATTAAATAGTTCATGTTTTAAGTATTAAATAATAAATTTTCAAATGAATAAAGGAAATAATATAAGATTTAATTTTTAAATAAATTTTCAAAACGGATTAATAATTTTAAGAATTAGTTTCAATGAAATAAAAAATAAATATTTAAATTTTTAAAGTATTTAAAAATAAATTTTCAAACGAATAATTTGGAATGTAGGCTTCTATTATTTGGATGATATTTTTTTAACTTCTCTAAATATATGAATTAAAAAAATCTTTTTATTGTTTTTAAAAGGATTTTGATATGGTTGAGGGGTTTTTTAGGACAGAAATTTGTATTTTTTTTGCATTATGGAAATTTATTTTTTTTATTTGCACTTTTTAATAGATTTTCTAAATGGTTTAAATATTCTTATTTTAACTATGAATAACATGTTCCTTAGTTCACATGTCTAATGTATCAATCTCAATTTCTTCCATTTGGTTTTACCTACACTCATCTCTACGGATTGTATAAGTGCAGGGCTAACAACATGTTCAAGAAGACTTATTTACTCACATATACTTTCACATGTGAACGAAAATAGATATAAACATAACGAAGAGATCCAATAAGTTACCAAAAAAAAAAAAAAAAAATTGAAGAAAGGACCCCAACATGCACAGATTTACTGTCAAAATCTTGTATGTTGAATGGACGCTCCAAATTCTTTGGAGCTCTAGAACCATGAGAAGTATTATGAGTATGAAAAAGTACCTAGGGGATTGTCAGAATCTAGTTGTTGTCAATCAATAGTGTAAAACTGAGACCCAATTCTATATCAATTCCTATTGGAAGAACGTGAACTTCAAGTAAATCAAAACTCAAGAACAACAACAAAATAAAACAAAAAGTGAATTTCTTAAAGGATCAAAGGCAGATAAAGATGGGACCAAATAAATAAATAAAAGGAGAGAAAAAGAGATACCTAAATCCTATTCTTCCTCGTCGAGGACTCTATCCTCCTCCGGCGGTTAGTTCATGAGAAAAAAAATCACTCCTCAAAGTTCTCTACCAAAGATTTATAACAATGTTTATTATGTCATTAAATCTAAATCATAAAAGGACCAAATAAATAAATAAAGGGAGAGAAAAAGATGTACCTAAATCCTATTCTTCCTCGTTGATGACTCAACGCCGACAACCCTCCTCCTTCTCCGGCGGTTAAGGCTTCTCAGAAAGTCTATCAAAGATTTATAACCATGTTTATTATGTCATTAAAAAATAAAGCATAGAAAGGACCTAATAAATAAATAAAAGATGAGAAAAAGGATACTTGAATCCTGTTTTTCCTCATCGATGACTCTACACCAACGTCCCTCTTTCTCCTCCGGCGGTTAAGGCTTCTTGGCAAGTTCATGAGAAAAAAAGAAATTCACTACTCAAAGTTTCTCTACCAAAGATTTATAACTATGTTTATTATGCCATTAAAACTAAAGCATAGAAAGGACCAACTAAATAAATAAAAGGAGAGAATACATGAATCCTGTTCTTCCTTGTCGATGACTCTACACCGACGTCCCTCCTCTTCCTCCTGGGGTTAAGGCTTCTCAGTATGTTCATGAGAAAAAAAAAATCACTCATCGGAGTTCTGTACCAAAGATTTATACCTATTTTTATTATGTCATTAAAACTAAAGCATAGAAAGGACAAAATAAATAAATAAAATGAGAGAAAAAAGGATACATGAAAACTGTTCTTTCTTGTTAATGACTCTACGCCGACATCCCTCCTCCTCCTCTATCGGTTAAGGCTTCTTAACAAGTTCATGAGAAAAAAAAAACCACTCCTCAAAGTTGTCTACTAAAGATTTCTAAATATGAGTTCTGTCATTAAAACTAAAGCAGACCAAATAAATAAATATAAGGAGAGTAAAAGGGCTACTTGAATCCTGTTTTCCTCGTTAATGAGTCTACGCCGACATCCCTTCTCCTCCGGCGGTTAAGGTGTAACACGCATCTCGCGAATGAGACAGATGTCACACCACCTTTGCCAGGAATGCACTCAGCCCAAAAGCTGTGTACTTTAAACCAAAAAATAACCAAGTAATCCAAAATAAAATCCATATGACATAACATAACCAGCTACACACCGGAAGTCATATTCAAACCAAGTCAGGAATATAATACAACACACAGAGTAATGGATAACTATGACCCCAAATACAGCGGAATAAAGGACATAATCACGGTCTAGTACATCCAAATAACATGAAACATAAAGTAGGTACGCCATAGCCAGTTAGACTTCGACCTCTGCTTGACACGAGCTACTATCCCGATCCAAGTCTAGATCCTGTAATAGAAAAACAGTAATCGAGAGGGCTGAGCAATACAAGCTCAGTGAGTAAGAACTTCTCCGCTAGGTATTATACATACCTGTCGTTTGTATGAAAGTACTAGTACAAGAACAGTACAAGTATAAATCATGAAAGTCAACGCAATTATCTTAAATCCTGATAAGCATGCTAACACGATCAGAAATCTGAAGAAAACACTCAACCAATCTCATATTATATCATGCATATAGTACACATATATATGCAATAGACTTATGTCGTAATCAACATGCAACCCTAGTTCAATACTCTGAATGAATCCAATTCTCATCAGCCAAATAACCGGATCCTGATGATCGGGAGACAGCAGAATAATCCGATCCAGTACCCGAGGCCTGACGACCAGTGGTATAATCAACCAACTGTATCAATCGTCACGCATCTCATATCTGAGACTTGACGACCAGTGGTATGATCAACCAAACTCTATCAATCATCACACGTACATCCTCCTATATGATTTGGGCACCTAAAAGAGATTGGAAGGGGTTTTATATAAAAGACAATTTCACAAACATTTTTTTGTTTAAGGAAAACAGATTAAAACAAATCACATCCTTAACCCGAGATCATCTACAATTCTTTATGGGCTCTATCCTGAGCCTCGCTGGATCAATCGTCTATGTCTAGCTAGGGAGTAGTCACGACACGGGGAATATCAATCTTTACCAGTTAAGGTTCCACTTTATAATTAATCATGCTAATTTAGTTCATGGCAAATAACAAGTATTAAAATCACTATGCAAAATTTATAGCTTATAAAATCCATCGACAAATCACAAACCGATAAAAATTTCATACGAGGAGCCAAAAATTATCGCAAACACATGAAATAAAGCTAGCTTTATGGTGAAGTCCTCTCACCTTAAGTCTTTGCAAATTCCTAGGAATCGCTCGGTCCTTAGACAGCTTCTGCTGGACCTTTTCCCTTTCCTATAATTAATGAGTGTACTAATTAAATACAGAGTTTGTATTTTCCATAACTTCATCTTATAGCTTAAGAATATGAAGATTTAAGAATACGGAATCGTATTCTTAACTCAGACTCCTATTTAACTCAAAGGAGCATATAAGGGACATTAAACTCATAAGATCATGTTTTCACACTTAACAAGTATAACATGTCTTTAAATCCTTAGCTTACCCTTAAGCATGCTTAATTAGCCGACATTAATCAATCTAGAGCATGTGTAACTTAAATATGACAATCATGGAGACTAATTATACGTAAGTATGTTAAGCATGAAAGCTAAACATACTTAAGCAAGTTGCATGATCACTAATTAGGGCATTTATACTTAGGGATTTCTAGAAAAACTGCTTTCCACTTCGAAGCATGACCGCCTTTACTTGCCCCTGATCTTCAATCCTTTGGTTCTTCTTAGTGTCACTTGGAAGCACTCACGTTGGCCGGGATCTCATTTAATTTCCCATTTGACCCACTTGGGTTTTGATGGGGTGGATTCCGCAAGTATACGGGTCATGGTCAAGTAATAAAGTGGACTATGGGAAGTCGGATGTCGAACTACAGGGAATAGAGATTGCTAAGTGTAAACCAAGCTTTAATAACCTAGTCTAAATGGTAAATTGGGGGGTTTTGGTTTTCAAAACTAAAGAACTAAAAAGGTTGAAAGTAAGAACTGAAAATCGAGAGTTGATTGGGGTAAATCAATTGCAAGAGAGGATACTTGGGCATGAATCCCTTTTGGATTTCAATTCTTTAGATAAACAAGGATATTTATGAATCAAAGTTGGTAGTTCTTGTGCCAAGAATTCCTAAATTATATCCAATCCCTCTTCCAAGGTGATTGGATAACTAATCTCCTAGGATTGTCTTAAGATTAAGGGAATTCAAGTCTTGGAAGGATTATGGGGGTGAAGTAGTTTGAAAGAGTCGTTGGCCCTTCTAGTACCCGATTCCTCGGTGTACTCATAATACTTTCTAATGAAGTAGGTTCCTAATACAAGGAGGCGTCCGCTCTAACCCTTGTATACACTCAAGTAATTTCTAATAATGAAATCACAATCAATATGAAACATTTATTAGACATTCAAGAACAAACCAGCAAATCCTCATAAACATTCATTGCCAATTAATGCATAATCAAAAAGTTCATCATACCCAAGTACCAATAGATTAGTTCCCCATCAATGGGGAACTCAAACCAAAATGCAAAAGTTTACAAACTAATAAAAAGGTAATAGAGAACACCATTACCTCCAAGATTGCAGCTCCAATGGTTATCTATTCTCAAGATTTGGGGGAGATCCCAAACCCTAATCTCTCTCTTTTAGCTTCTCTCCCCAGCCAACCTCCCTCTAAATTCTCCTACTTAACTATTTATACCCATGTATTAGGGTTTCACTTAAGAAATTACAACATTGTCGTTGACGGGGACCGTGGAATTGCAAAGGTTACGGTGAACGGCCTCGTGAACGGCCTCGCTCATCACCCATTCACCATTAAGTTGCTCAACCGGCAGCTTAACTAGCGGTTCATCACCGGTTCAAATTTCACAAAGTTGCTCAACGGGAAGTTGGACGGCCGTTCACAAGGCCGTTCATCTCCTTGGGTGTCTGTTCCTATGCCCAGGTGTGAATGGTCGTTCACCAGGCCGTTTAACCCCTGTTTTCTTCAAAATGTCTTCGTTTGTCCTTCATTTTGTTGATAAATGCTTCCTCTACGTCGGGGTTGCTTATATATGCCATGTTTACAAAATATGAAGCATTTTAAGTAGCAGTAGGCTATAAATCAATGCATTTGATATGAAAAAAACGTGTATAAGTGATAAGAAAATATGCTCATTTGAACACTAATCAGGTTTCAAGGTTCTTGATGGCATTGCCCTAAGCTTGGAAGTTAAATCGGAATTCGGCCATAAATTGATCAAACTTCTCTTCCAAACTTGGTTTCTTTTCCAACGGTCTACTTTGATTGAGTAACCCGGTTGGCCATATCATGGTTTTCCTTGAGAGCTTGATGATACATTTGACCTCCAACTTGGGGTCTAATTTGGTGACAAATTCTGATTATTGCTACGTAAGTTGTGTCCTATTACATTGACCTCCTCAAAGGCTACTGGAGGTGCCATGAATACAGCATCATGTGGTGCTGAATGCATCGACATATTACACACCAATGATCAATCTCCTCAATCTTTGATTCCAAACCAGAAAGTTTTGCTTGTACATCGAATGCACGGTTCTCTCCTTGAATTCTTGCTACTTTCCTTTGGAACACCCTATCACTGGATTGCCATTGGCCACTGTTTGATGCCACAGTCTCAAGTAACGCATAACACTCATCAACTGGCTTGATAGTGAATGCTCCATCGGCAGTCTTAGCTCTGTTAGTGCTTCCCATAGCATTATAGAAAGCCGGTACCAAGTGTCACTTGGTCAGCCCATAGTGAGGACATAGTCGTTGCTACCCCTTAAACCTTTCCCATGCTTCTGCCAAGGTTTATCCTTCCCTTTGTACAAATCTTGTCAATTCATTTCTGATCTTAACTGCTTTTTCCTGTGAGAAAAACGTGGGATGAAACTTTTGTCTCAATTCCTCCCAAGTGCTGATGGATGCCATAAGAAGTGAGTACAATCATTCCTTTGTAATACCTCTAATAGAAAATGGGAATTGCTCAATCTTATTCCATCATCCGAAATCCCTACCATCTTGAAATTGTCGGTGATCTCAAAAACATTTCTTATATGAATATTAGGATCTTCATTAGGGATTCCATAAAATTGTCCCGCATTCTGAAGCATTTGGATCATGGAATTCTTTATTTCAAAGTGTGAGTTCGGTCCGGTTGGCTTCACAATGCTTGACTGGTGGCCATCAGAGGATGGAATGGAGTATTCAAATAGAGGTTGGTTATCTCTTCCTTGGTCTATGTTGTTAGAGTCAAACGAGCTTGTTAATCCTCGTTGAGTTCGCTTTTCCTTCCTCAATTTACGCAAAGTCCGCTCAATTTATGGATCAAGAGGGACTATGGGTGATTAACTCACAAACTTTAAGAGACAAAATACTCTAATGAGAACGCAATAAAACTGCCCCAAACTTGCTAGAAAGTATAGAAGCAATTTATTCTTAAGATGCACACAATTGTAGAAACTTAAAAAATAACTAGCACAAGAAAGCAAAATAAGACTACTCTAACTATTATAGAAGAAAAATCTACACCGTTCCCCGACAACCGTGCAAAAAACTTGAGTGCAAGCACTCAAGCCTCCGCATGCAAGCATACGTGGTCGTAAGTAATAAATCAGTGAGTACCGGGTCGAAATCCCAAGGGAACGTAGATTAGATTTTCCTACTTATGGATGAGTGAGTAAAAAGGTTAGTTGTGTGGTGTTGAAGGTTGTGATTGGTTGTAAGTGAGTTGTTGTTGAACCGAGGGCTGAAGGAGGTTAATTCTTAGAATGGATGATCTAAAGTTGTATGGGATTACTAGACTTGTTAGGGTTTTATCTTTGTGATGCTATGTTACCAAGGGCATGGATGAGGGTGTATAAATGATAAAATATTGTTCTTGTGTGCGCTCCGGGTGCATCCTACAGGACCTTATTTCTAAGGATCATGCATTTAAAGTCCATATTTCTATCAGTACATTAGACCCATTATGGGACAACACTCTACCACTACCATGGAATTGCCTCTACTGATTTCTCAGTTAAAAGACAAATCGGTGTCACTCCATCTACCCTCGTCCTCTATTCTACTTACTAGCCTAGATTTCTCATAGTGCTAGAAGTTAAGGATATTCAACGTCTTTCAACTAATGAGGAATAAAAAGAGAATGAACACATGTTGTTTTAGCTCTATGCATGTTTTATGACAAATCGGCTAGATTTGTTATGGAATTTAAAGTTAAAACATGCAATAGTGAATGAATACATGTTGTTTTAGCTCTATGCATGTTTTAACTTTAAATTCCATAACAAACACCTACTAAAATGGCTCTTTTCCAAGAGCTATCAGCGTGTTAGCGATATGTCGCACAGACTTGAGGGAAATGCAACAAAATTATAGTTTTCGGTCAGTCGCCTGAAGCATGAATAGAGATGTAGCTTTCTTGGTGAGGCATACACTCACACTATCATAACTACTAGGTCGAGACTTGTTTGATCACGCCTCGTTTTGCTTTGCTCCAAGGCATTATAACACTTGTGTAGCTCGTAATAAAGGCTGAAAATCGGCCTTTCGTGGAATAATCATAAATAACACGGATTGATAACCATAATTATCGAAATCCTATAAAATTAAAAACCATGAGGAGATCAAGAGGAACCAACAAGTTTTGTTGCAAAATCTCGGGCATCAAGTCTCCCAAATTGTGAAATCTTTATTCTGACGACCTCTAGGTACTTGGAGGTCAACCCAAGGGAATCCTTCAAGGATATCACTTTTAGAAGCGGGACAGAGCTATACCTCCACCTCAAGTCAAGGTTCCGCAAGATGCCCTCACTCAAAAGAGACAAAGTGGAAACCTTGAAGGAGCGAAATCGAGATTTACAAAAAATTCGGCCAAGGGTAAGAAGAGAGAAGAAACAAAAGTGCCCGAGTACCAACAAAAACTACCGTACCAGGCCAAGGTCATGAATGATCAGCAAGATTAGAAATTCATGAAATTCTTGAACACGTTCAAGGCTTTAGACATCAATGTCCCATTTGTTGAAGCACTCTCAGTAATGCTGTTGTATACCAAATTTTTAAATGTGTTGCTCACAAATAAGAGGTAGTTGGAAGAAGTGTCTAAGGCGATACTAAGTGAGGTGTTGATAGCTCTCAAAAGAGAGCTATTTAGAAGACATAATTAATATGCTAGGTTGAGAACAAATATGGGGAGTTAATGATGTATTCAATAGACAATTTGGGTTATTTTGTATAAACATTACCTCAACTAGCTAGCATGATTACTTGTTTTAGTGAATTTCAATACTAAATGGATTAATAATTTCAATAATGCATGCGTTGTCAATATTGAAAGATAATGAGTCCATTGGAGCAGGATGATTATTGGGCAAAAAAGGGAGGTGTTCTATGACAAAGGATCAAATTGGAAGCATCCTAAAAGAGCAACTGAGGTCAATAATTTACTACAAGAGCTACATGACTCTAAATCTAATTTCTACTATTCAAATTGAAGATCAACAAGTCAAGAAGACTCAGCTTAATCTGAGTTCATATGGTCATCCGATGAGATAATTGATGAAGACTACGCAGGATGAAATCACCAGGACATCACAATGTAAATCTTTACATCACGATATACATAGCTGACATCACGATGACATCACGATGTACACAGTCCGGTATAGAAACTCAAGAGTACTAATTGCCGACATTGTGATGCACGATCTACACCTCGCAATTTCAATTCCTAGGGGTATAAATAGTGGTTTTTTTAGTGTTTAATCTATCTCGAAAAAAACTGCAAGTGTATGGGTCGTCACAAGTAATAAAGTGGACTTGAAAGTTGGGTTGTCAATTCTCAGGGAGTTGGAAGTACTACTACCCACTATTCATCTACTATCTAGTCGATCCAAAGGTGGTTGATTATGCTAATTCTAAACTAATCAATTGAAAACACAAACAAGGGAATCAAGTTGCTCTTAAGGTTAAACAATCATAAAAGGGGGATGCTTGGATAATTGAATCCCCTTTGGACTTCTAAAAGATGAATGCTATTCTCTATCTTGACACTTGGTTGATCCTTGGCTAAGGGTTCCTATGGTGCTTTCACTCCCTCTCTCGAGGTGAATTACTAATCCTAGTGCCCGTACCGATGATGTTCTATGGAACCTAATTCTTGGAGGGATTATGAGAATAATACATCTAAAGGACTCGCTCTCCTTAGTACCCGGGTTCCCGGTATACTCATAATCCCCTCTATTGGAGATGGTCTACACACGGGGAGGTGTTCGCTTCTTCTCCCATATGGACTACGAAAATCCCTCCGGGCTCTCGCAATGAAGAAGGATTAACTTATATTAAAACATCCAATAGACTCAATGAAATCTAACCAAACAATCAAAGATAGAGAAATAACATTAATTAAAATATGTAAATGGGTTTATCAATTATCCAACCATCTACAAGTTAGCCATCCATGAAAGGGGGGCAACAATCCAATACAAAGATGAAGACAAACAAGGAAATCATATGGGATAACACTAATGCATACACCGTTGATGGCTTCCTATATCCTTTTCCAATGATTTCCCCTCTTCTTGCTCCAATAGCTTCAAGAAGAGAGTCTCCAAGCATTCCCCAAGATTAAGCTCTCTCCCCAAGCTGCTTGCCTCCTCCCTAAACCCTCATTAATCGGCTTTTATACCTCTAGGGTTTTTTGGGTGAGAATTACAAATTTATCCCCTTCTAGTTCTACAGATTCGCTGAATTCTCGCAATGTACAGGCCCGTATACGGGCGCATATCAGCCCGTATGGCTTTCAGCCACCTCCATACGGTCTAGTATACGGGTCATATGCGGGCCCATATTCCTTCCAGGTTACAGTCTACGGCCGTATGTCAACCAGTATGGATGCCTATATGAGCCCTTCTGGGTACTCTGAGGTCTCAATTTCTCTCGAAATGCTTTATTTCTTTCGGGGTCTTGGTATTTTGCCCTTTTTATCAGAATAAATACATTTTAAGTATCGGTGAGCAAAAAGTCTTCAAAATTACATACCAAGCATATAAGAATATGATATAAAATTATGTTCAAATGAACACTTATCAAATATATCCACACTTAAAGGTTTGCTTGTCCCTAAGCAAAGAAAAGAAGTTAATACAAGAAAAATTATAAGTGTTCATCATCTTGGCCATGAAATATATGGCTCAACTCTTTTCAAGTTCACCACCCATATGCTTTATTCTCCCATTTCCACGCCAGTGCCTAAATAGATCTCATGCAAGATATCATTATAGTTCTAGACAAAGCTTATTGACTCCACATGCCATGTTCTAAAAAAAACTTTGAAGACAAACACCTCCTCAATAGGCTCTAGAGGGTTCTTTAGGTTCTATGATCAGTGAGATCCCTTGAATTAGATAAGTGGTGGACAAATAGGAAGACACTTTTTTTTTGGTAGGGCATCCCTAATGGATCTGACTTTCCTGTATTAAAGATCAATGTAGAGTGTAGTTCCTCCTCTTCCCAAAGTGCTCATGCTGATTAGGCACCGGGGCACTTAGCTACTAAGATGGTTACAACTATGCATGGTTGTGTTCAATCCAAGTAATTATTTTTTGAATTAAGGGATACTCTTATAGGGAGCTGGAACCAAACTACTTAATTAAAATAAGCAGCAGAAAACTGTCTTCATTTCTTCAGGACTATTATGTACAACTATTTTATTCTCTCCCTACTTGTCCACTAGGTCATATTATGAGGGGTTAATGAATTAAAGTAGTGCTACGAGATCTCTTGGAGCCATTGAAAAAATGTGGTTAGCTGTTAAAGTAAAAAGAACAGGGCAATGGGATATATATTGTCTCTAAAGATCATGAGTGTGTAACGCCAAGACCCGGATTCTGGGACCTCGGGCACGTCAACAGATCGGCCGTATCCAAGTGGAGACGAGCCCCACTCGAATACAAGGCCTAAAATGATAAGCAGATAATACATTTAACCAAAAGATAATCAATAAATAAACCATAAAGTCTGAGCGGAAACATAATAAAATCAAATAAGGGTCCATAGCCCTCTACACAAACCAGGCCCTACAAGGGTCCTAATAAAATAAAGGCAATGTCCTCACACACAAAGATAAAATAACCCAGGGAGGTTCTCCAGCCTCAGCAAAATCCCACCCCAACTCTCGCCGTCCTTGAGCTCGAATCTACCTACTCCTCAGGACCTGCAATGAGAGAAGAGAAAAGTCGTGAGCTTTCGAATGGAAAGCTCAGTAAGTACCCTGCAGGAATCACAATGGTCAGCTGGAACAGATATCAAAAAGGGGCTACACCCCATACAAACAAACAGATCCTAACATCCAAATTTCGACCCTCGAGCCACGGATGAGAAGTCCAAGAACAGCTCAACAAACACTTCCCCAGGACACTCAGTCAGAAGAAACGCGCCTCGGATCGCAACAACAAACGGCTGTGAGCGACGAACCTGTCGCGGTCGGTAGCGCCACCTCTACGTGTCGACACGGCCAGCAAATCAACCCCACTGACAGGGATACGGAGTCTCGGACTCCACTGCAACCGGGCGGAAGATCAGAACTCAGTTGGCACATACCTCCCGGCCAGCACACAAGACCATGTGCCCATGATCAAATGTCGGCCCACGGGTGGGTAGTCCAACTAAGTATATCAACAAACGGTAGTCCTAAACTACCACAAGCAATTCAACCATGCACATAATAGGAAAGATATCAATCAAATTATCTATGTGCATGTATCACAAGAGTAAATACAAAACAAGATCATGCTAACAGATAGCATCCAACAAAGCAAGAAAACCCATGCAAGGGTGGAAACAAGGCAAGAGTAACTTACCTCTAAACGCAATCCGATAATTGCACCGTATCTGTCTCGACGAAGCTCAGCACCCCACGTCGATATCTGGTGAACACATATTCGCACCCAATAATCGCTTAAATATTCCATTTCACTATTATTATTTATTCTCCAAAAATAATAACATCTAAACAGTAAAACCATAATAATGGACCCGACCCATGAAATGAATCCCTCATAATTCCTTGCCCATTTTTCAACAGGCCGGCCCAAAAGGCCCATCCATTAATCACAAAATTTTCTCTGGCTCCTCAACGCCTCCTGGTAACTTTAATAATTCAATTCTCATCATCACACTATTTCAAATATTTGTTAGACTTTTTAAGTCACAATTCCTTATTAAAGTCCAGCACTAATATCCTCATACAGTACCACCGTATGGACCCTCATCTAACTAAGCATCTCCCGGTTTAACGCACTCTTAAACCCATGACGCCCATAATATTCTGAAAACTGGCCACAAAGAACCAAACACTAGGCTCTCCAAATTACTCATGTGAGAACTCACTCATATATAAATATCAGAGATCAATCCTCCTCGTTCATGCCCATCACCCGGACACAGTCAAATAAGACTTCACCAAAGACCCATCTCTCCCTACTTTAACAATCTCTAATACAAGCATCATTTATCATCACATGAAAATAAATCAATAGATCAATGTTAATATACCCATACTAACCTCCACCCACTATCTAGAAAATCCTTAATAGCCTACTGCCAAGCTCCTGGCAGCACCCAAAGGACCACCAAGCGTTCATTTACTCCACCTCCAAGTAATGCCCAACAAGAAGCCATTATCACACATACAACAACAAATAACAATTTTCTTTAAATCAAGACCTTTCATCTCTTCATTCATGCTAACTACATCATCATTGTACCTTTTAATTATATATGGATCTAAACAAGCTCTCATGTGTACGTGACAATAATAAACTCTCAAAGCTTATATTACTGAATTTAGAAAAGTTGGAGATACTCACCATCTAATACTATTAGATCCCAACCATCCAAGACTTGCTCTCTTTCATCCTAAATCCCGGTTCCAACCTTCTTTACATTTCATTAATTAGTATTGTAATCTATCAAAACATGGAATCTACTCTCAATCTACACACTTAACAGCCTCAAGACCACCACAGAGCACCCAGGCCTCATTTCATATAGAAACTAAAATCTCTTGTGTAGGTCTACAGTAACAAAGAAGTAGAACAAGACAGGAAGCTGATCATCTTTCATTAATCTTGTTAACATGCTACAAGTTCATACTCATGCTCAGACTAGAACATCAATATTCATCTCCCCATACTATTAATCAGTTTCATAGAGTTACACATGCATGTATTCTCTCCTGCAACTAATGAATAGTTCATGAAGGTTTCACAGGCACACTACCCTCGTACCTACATGCATACAAAGTGAAGCTTAGAGATAGGAACAGGGACTCACCAGAGATGAGAGTGTCCCGTGCTTGACCCCTACTCACCTGGGCTCTAGTAAATGATTCGATGCACCCTAGATACCTGCTGCTGCGCTCGAGGTTAGAAGGAAACCAAGGTGTCTCTGAGTTTGTCCAACAGATGGCTCGTCTCCAAGGCCGTCTCTCCCTCCCTTTAGCAACGGCAGCGACGTTCTCCCTTGTGAATGAGACCAGGGCTTGGGTTACCATTTGTAGATATGGTACTCCCGAGATTCTCCAAGATTATCGGTTTCTCGATAACTGATTTTTAAAATTTCGCATCCTTGGATAGATCTCAGCCTTACCTAGATGATCCTTACGCGGTGAAGTCGTTCGCCAGCTCCTACGGCCTGAGAACGTCCGTCTCCCTCGAGATCAACCTGCAGCTTGATCGGACGGCCAGTCGTTTGGTCTATATTCCTTCTCATCTGTCCATAACCTCACAAGTTCACGTGCATGATTTTGAAGGTGCTTATGTTCAAAACACCCTCACTTTCTTTTTATTTAATTTTAGTTCAAACCACTAGTGAGGCCGAAATATTGCATCCAAGTCCCTTGAGGTTCATCAATTTCCATGCCGGTCCCTTTCTCAGAGATAGTGACAAATCACCCTCTAATCCTTAGAGAGAATAAACTCACACTTTGGTCCTCCGCAGACCCATTAATTTATCTAAGGATTTAAATCGATTAATCCCATTTATTTCCCTTTTTTTTCCAAATAAAGAATTTTCTTCAATTAATAAAACACCAATAAAATAGGGAAATTCCTCGATTATTCTAAAAGACAAAAACACCCTTGGGTTTTACAGAGTGTCACAGAAATGTTCTTTAAATGCCCATAGCGTTTCATAGCAAAGTTTAACAAAATTATGTGCCAAGATGGTGCCCTAGAAATAGAGTGCACCAACATGTTTTCCTTAAGGCCTTTATCGAGTCGTGCTAGTCATGAAAAATTTAAAAATTTACAATGAATTTTACTAATAGCTACCTATCTCCACACTTAATGTTTTGCTATGGATGTACAAAGATAAAGGATAGGTAGCTACCCATCTTCACACTTAAAATTGTACATTGTCCTTAATGTACGCAATAATTACAAAATTAAATATGCATGGAGAAAGGTGAACTAAAACTTCTCCGGTTAATTTGGTGTGCCAATCAATTTCCATGAAGTTGGTGCTTGGCGACTATAAGGGAATGTTGATACAAGTTCCACTTCTGCAAAGTAAGGGAAAGATCATCATAACTCCATTGAAAAGAATAGGAAAGGAGAGGAGTCCATATAAAACAAACAGAAGGATAAGTGTAGTAGGGTGATGCCCTTGCTAGCCAAACACGGTGCAGAAAATAAAGTCATACGTCTAACAAGCAAGAAATATAAAAAGTGCACAAGAAAATAAAGTTTCATCAACACAATGAAAGAGAAATATCCAAGTTCTCAAGCTGCCGGGTCATCTACTTGCGCCTCGGGTGCTGCTCTAGGGGGTCCCTGTGCTGGAGGAGGTGCAAATGTTTGATGCCCGTGGATAAAGATGGACAGCTCCGTGAACTGGTCACCCAAGAGGCGCTACTGCGTGAGAATCGTATCTTGGGTGGTACGAATGTCCGAGATCTGCTCCTCCAGCAGGTCGAGTCGGCTTCTACACGCTGAGGATGGAAGCTTGCCTACGAGAGATGGGATGTCGAAGTCCTCTGAATCGGACTCACCGTCATCCTCGTGAGCCGCCGGGCGCCCGACCAATGTGTAACGGCTCTCGGAGTGCTTGTTGAGCCCCATCTGGCATAAGGTGCTCATCCCCAGGGCGATCATGAGCTGGGATCTCACTGATCGTAGGGCCTAAAGAACACTCTAGATCCCATTGAGGAGGTGTTTGTCTTGAAAGGTTTTTTTAGAACATGGCATGTGGAGTGAATAAGCTTTGTCTAGAACTATAATGATATCTTGCATGAGATCTAGTTAGGTCCTGGCATGAAAATAGGAGAATAAAGCACATGGGTGGTGAACTTGAAAAGAGTTGAGCCATATATTTCATGGCCAAGAGGATGAACACTTATAATTTTTCTTGTATTAATTTCTTTTCTTTGCTTCGGGATAAGCAAACCTTTAAGTGTGGGGATATTTGATAAGTGTTCATTTGAGCATAATTTTATATCATATTCTTATATGCTTCGCATGTAATTTTGAAGATTTTTTGCCCACTGATACTTAAAATGTATTTATTTTGATAAACAAGGCAAAATACCATGACCTCAGAAGAAAGAAAACATTTCGAGAGAAACCGGGACCTCAGAGCACCCAGAAGGGCCCATACGGGCATCCATACGGGCTGACATACCGCAGTATATTGGCACCTGAAAGGAATACGGGCCAGTATAAGGCCCGTATACTAGACCATATGGAGGTGGCTGGAAGCCATACGGGCTGATATACGGCCGTATACGGGCCTGTACATCACGAGATTTCAGCGAATCTGCAGACCTAGAAAGGGTCAAGTTGGTAATTCTCACCCAAAAAACCCTAGAGGTATAAAAGCTGTTTAATTAGGGTTTTGGGAGGAGGCAAGCAACTTGGGGAGACAGCTTAATCTTGGGAAAAGGTTGGAGATTCTCATCTTGAAGCTATTGGAGCAAGAATTTGAAATGAGCATATTTTCCTATTATTTTCCTATACGTTTTATGTCATATTGATGAATAATAGCCCTCCGGTACTTAAAAAGCTTCATATTTTATAAACAGGGCATCGAAGAGCCTCAAGAATTAAAAGGAAGAAATTCTACATCATTTGAGATGAAAAAGGAAGCAACAAGAGAAAACTGCAGCATTCCTGAAAGAGCAACAAAGATCAAAAATTTATTACATGATCTATAGAACTCTAAATCAAATATTCACCATTCTAATTGAAGATAAAATAGTTAGGAACACTCGGTTAAAATTTCAAGTAAATCCGACAAGAATTGCTCATCCGATCGAGAGCTTGATGAAGACTGTGCGATGCAGATCCATTCATACGGGATTCTATACGACCTGATATACAGTCTGTATGAAGGGACCTTAGAGCTATACGAGCTGTTATGTAGCTGTATATGGGCACATATGGGCCTATTTCTGAGCCCTATCTGCACCCGATTTTCACATGATTTGGCTACACACGAACCCTAAATAGTTGAGATACTTTACAAAGGCCTTTACCCCTATAAATACGAACCTTCTAGGGTTATGATGGCATCTCTTGGCCTTTGGCCACCTTTTAGGCTGTCTTGGAGATCTTGGAGTTCATTGATGGCTAGGGTTTGAAGGGATCCACTTGGGAAGAAGCTAGTGCTTGAAGGGAGATCATCATCAACGATCCAATTGCGCACCAACAGCGGAGGGAACATTGGATGGAGGTTTTTTGTGTTTATTTTGATGTTTTGTCCTTTCATTGTGTTCGATTTGTGTTCCCCTTTCATGGGGAACTAATATTTTAGGTATTTGGGCATGTTGAACCCTTGGGTTATGTATGAACTTTGATTTTGATTGTTCATGATTATCTAGTTGTTTTGCATGATTGAGATCTATTGGATGTTTAAATGTATGTTAATCCCTCTATGTTGTGAGATCCAGGAGAGATTTTCGTAGTCCATATGGAGGAGGAAGCGAACGCCTCCCCATGTGTAGACCATCTCCAATAGAGGGGATTGTGAGTATACCGGGAACTTGGGTACTACGGAGAGAGAGTCCTTTAAATATATTATTCCCATAATCCCTCCAAGAATTAGGTTCCCTAGAACATCATCGGTAAGGGCACTAGGATTAGTAATTCACCTCGAGAGAGGGAGTGAAAGCACCTTAGGAACCGTTGGTCCAATCCATTGCAACAAGTGATCTTCGCATTCATTATCTATCTTTATGAGAACCCAATGGGGATTCATTGTCCGAATACCCCCTTCCTATGATTGATTTACCCCAATATTCAATCCCGTCATTAGTGATATCCAATTATTAGGTTTTCTTAGTTTAGAATTATTCAAAGCACCACCAATCTTTATTTAGACTAGATAATAGATGACTAGTTAGTACTAGTACTTCTCGGTCCCTGAGGTTCTATACCCGACTTTTCAAGAGTCCACTTACTACTGGATTTGTCCCGTACACTTGCGGATTTTATGCAACACTCTCCAACGAGGCAATCTGGAGGGTTTGAGTCTAAATCTTGCAGGGAGAAGCTTTATTCAAAGGGGGAAACTATTTATTGTTGTTTTATCTTAGATTTATCTTCAATTTGTGTCGTAATCATGGATGCTTGTTATGAATGTTGCTATACTTTGCATCATATTGTTACGATATGTGATTAAACTCCATGCTTGGGTTGTTGGAATCTTTATAGTTGAAATCTAATTGATCGTGTGTTTGCACTAAATGATTGTGTATGAATGTGTCTATGATCTAATACTGCCCTAATCGTGTTCCAATGAGTGACAATGTATCTTGGTTCTCTATGCATAGACATATGTATACAAGGGTCATATTAGTATCATAATGTGGAGATATAGAGTAACATCCGTAGACCCCATTAGCATAGACATATGCAATTGTTCTCTAAGGTGATGATAGAGTTTAGGTCCTATAATGGGTCTTCTTACCACCATAGACATATGGGGAGGGGTTGATTTGTGTTCCTTAGACATAGGGAACCTATAGGATGCACCCAAAGTGTACATAAGCACCTAGACTTATCATTGTTCAACCCTTATCCATCACAATGGTCCCATTGTAGGCATAGGAGAAAACCAATACAACACTAGAATTATAATATCTGGAGAAATCCCTGCATCCTTTGTTATCTTTCACTACCTTCTAGGTGTAGTTTAGTTAGGAATCTTCTCTTTTTAAGGGATTGACTGAATTTACCAAGCAACTTAGTAGGTTAGTGCTCATCTAGAACTGGTAAGCCTTCCCTCCTGAATTTGACTCGGTACTTACCGATTTTATTACTTGCGACCACGTACGCTTGCGTGTGGCAGCGTGAGTGTTTGTACTCATTACCGGCAGTCAACAAGTGTCTAGCCATTCTATCCTAAAAGCTCCCAAAGAAGGAGAAGGATTAGGGGGTCTCCAACACCCATTCCCAATACAGGGACAGATGTGACACCAGCTGGGCCGGGAGTGCACCCATCCCATAAGCTGTGTAATGTAAACCTTATAACAATAATAATCAAACTAATAAACATAATTACTAAACAAAAAATATTTAAAATCTTATACAAAGTTTACAAATCATGAGGAAGCGTTCTAAAATTCTAAAAATCAAATAAGAGTAGGCTATCCTCATCTGCTGACTCAAAGCCATCTACAGGAACACTCAATCTCGTCTACCTGCACATTTCACTTGAGTGAGAATCACTATACAATATACAAGTAAAATATCAGGTGTAAGAATATCGAAATAAAGCTAATCATATGCATTATCTTTCAGTCAATTAATATGCTAAAACCATAAAAAACTCGGATAAATCCAAATCAAGGAAATCACAATGTTAACACATGAATACAAAGAATGGTCCTACGATTATCCTGGGCAATGTAATCATTACCGTAGCCTCTTGGTGTGACATCTCACAACTGTGGCAATCGGGTATAGTATCATATCAATCTAATAGGTACCCATGATCTCAATGTTAAGAAAGTCGGTCTCTATGGATGTGCTCGCATGTAACCGTAGTACTAATCTGGTAGCCGGTCTCTACGAACTGTGCTCCCACAGAATCATAGGACAAATCTAGTGGCTGGTCTCTACGAACTGTGCTCCCCCAGAATCGTAAGACTAGTCTGGTGGCAGAGCTCTACGAACTTTGCTCCCACAGAATCATAGGATAAATCAGGTGGCCTGTCTCTACGAACTGTGCTCCAACAGAATTGTTGGACTAATCTGGTGGCCGGTCCCTACGAATTGTACTCCTATAGAATCATAGGACCGATCTCGTAGAACAGAACATATATAGAAAAAGGAGCCTACAAATCTTTATTTCTAACTCATCTGTGATTCTGTTCCCGTTCTTTAATTCTACATGCACAAGATTTTCTTGTTTGCAATACACGAAACAAAACAACAAATCCATTAGTAATATAATATGTATAAAACCAACGGCACTGCACAAACCCTGATACAAGCTCGATGCAAAAACATATAAACAAGCCGTAGATAAAACTCAATTGTAAAATATCAAAGTATAGTGAAGTCACTCACCTGATGTCCTAAGAAAACTTAGGTTTAATTCGGTCCACACGACGTTTCTGGGATGTTCTTCCTTCTTCCTAGTAATCATAATACGGAAATTATGAATACGGGAACCGTATTCCTAACTCGTATTCTACTTGAACTCGATAGAATACGATATACTCATTAAGCTATCTAAGCATAATTCTTAATTAAGATCTAACATATGCTTCAAAAATTTATAAGAATACGGAAACCGTATTCTTATCTTATACTTTAATTGGACTCGTTAGTGTACGATGAGTTTATTAAGCTAAGTTGAGTTTGATTTCTCTTAACATGAAATTCGTATCTCTACTAGATTTAAAAATACGGAATTACTAAATTATAGAACTTAACTTTTCTTCCTCCTAGTCTCAACTTAAGAATTTCTAACATGCTCACTAAGAGTGATAAGTTGCTAAACATGATCATGGGAAATAAATCATCTATAAATACTTTAGATTTTCTATAAAAATTCGGCAACACCTCCTCTATTTGGAGGCCCCTGATATTATACAACCGAACACAACATATAACACAATTAACTCATGCCTTCCAATTATACTTCTACCAACCATCACATTACTCATAATTAACTCCATTAGTCCTCTAATTAACATTCCCAGGCAATCCTTTTTTCCATTAGACAAAGTTCCAATTTAGTAGAAAATTCCTAATTAATCCTTCAAAGCATTAATCCAATTCTCTCCCCTAATTGATCCTACCTAAGTTCCATAACAGATCAGTCGCTCGTCGGAGCTTCTAGTACCTCCAGAGCAGAGAAGCTGAGGTAGGGGAATAGAACAGTGAAGCTGCACAATACCGTTTATCGGTGGCGGACGAATAGAGGTAGGAACAGGTGGATCAGAGCGGAGCTTGGCCTGTCACTTGGTCGAAGACAGTAGGGTGGTGCGTGAGCAGAGGGGGTAGGCGGCCCTAACGCGCTGAAGGTGGTCTTGGGTTGACCGACGCGGACGGCGGAGCTCGTCATGCTCAGGTCGCGCAGGTGGGGATCGGCGTCGGAATAAGGGTCGCAGGTCTCCCGGTCGAGGTAGGCTGGGGCGTGACCTGTGCTGGAGGCAGTGCTAGGCTGTGCAACCCCTTTCCGGTCAGGGCATGTGGTCGCGACGCCACGGTGGTGTGTAAGAATGGTGTTGATTTCTCCTTGCTGGAGATCGCGCGAGCTAGACAAGGAGCAGGGATCGTAGAAGAGAAGATCAGTCGAGGGGCTTCCATCTATGCAGCAGTTCAGCTTAAGAGCACCCCTTCACTGTCGCCTCACAGAGCTTCTGTGCGCTCCCAAGGAAGAGGGAACTAGATCCGGAATCCTCACGGGTCTCCCTCGGGCACATGGTCCCCTTTCTCCCTTGTGAACGAACAAGAAGAGAGAGAGATGGTTGGTTCCTCTCTCTCTCTCTCAATTTAATTAATTAAATAAACTTAATTAACTAAATAAACTTAGGTCTCCACATAATTTCTTAACTTTGGTTACATTAAACCAATCCCATTAAAATTAGACTTCATTCTAGAACTTTTATCACTTAATTTGCATAAAAGCTAGGTTTCTTTATTTTTTATTTTTTATTTGATTTCATTATAGTTATCTAGTTTATTCAATTATTTTACAACTCATATAATATTACAATTTATCCCTAAAAAAATCACGGCAATCACTTAAATTCGACCGGATCCATCATTTCCAGCTTTTAGCTCGGTCCGATTCACTTTTACCGAGACTCACATTTTTTGTCTCATAATACCAACTAAATACTTGAATTTCATTAAAACTAAGTAATTCTTTCAATTAATTAAATCAGGATTAATTCTAATTGGCCCGACCCAACATGGTGTTCTCTGGCCACTCATTAACTCCCGATTTTTTTCTTAATTTAATTCTACCAGTATTTAAGTCATTTTCAGTGCTATTAATCTCATGGGATTTTCCATAAATTTTCCAATTTTTTATTGAAAAATTTTAGGGCGTTACAATTCTCCCACCCTTACGAAATTTCGTCCCCGAAATTTCTATACATTAGTAATTCAACTTGAGATGTTACTTTGTTCCTAGATGGTGGCTTGCTTAAGTATCCCTTCTTATTCTTCTGTAGAGATACTTCAATTTCTCGAGTTCATTCTCGTAGGTGGAGTCGTCCCTTGAACGTTTCCATCTGCCTTCGAATGCTTTGTAATCTATCTTACCTCCTGTAGTCAGAAGTTATCATACTATGAGTGTTATGTGCATACAGAATGCTTCTGATATACTCTTGCCTGTGGATGAAAAATAGGGTGAGCTTACTCGCACCTTGAAGTTGTCATCCCTTCGTGCATTTGTTAGTTCCGGATTCCACATTAAGTCATTACTCTCCTGAATGATCCTCGTCATCTTCTCTTGACTATCTCCAGTGTCTGATATATCATTTAATTAGTATACATACATTTATATTGGTTACAAATAAGAAATTCCCATATATACCATCTTAATAGTACTAGAGTTACATCATTACTAATAGTATGTGGGATCAAGGTCAATAATTACCTAAATCAATTCAAATAATTATGTCGTACCTTTGACGTCGTCAAGAACATGTACTACTTCTTGTTGTATTGGTGTAAAAGCCTAGGCTCTAGGACGGGACTAGGGTCCACGATACATTCTGGGTCTCCTTACTGTAGACCTTGTTGTACTAGCCTTAGTACTGCCTTCTCTTGACAACCTATGGTCCTGTAATACTTCCTGACTTCCCATTATTATATACTGTTGAACTTGTCCACTGTCCTTGACTAGTAGAGGGCACTCTCGTTTTTGATGTCCTACCTACTGAAGAACATATGACAAACTGTTTCCCCTGCTCTGCAAGCTCCAGGGTGATTCCTCATACAAACCTGGCATCTAAGCTTTCTTTGCCCTTTCTCTCTAGAGGAAGAACCGCCACTGTTGTTGTTGTTGTTAGACTTCTTTGTTTGCCTGGAGCTTTCGCCTGTCTGAAAATTGGGCGCGTTCCTCTTGTTAAATTTATCTAGGCATTGTTTCTGTCTATCATGGCTTATCTCCAACTTGAGAGCAACCTCAACTAGTTCAGAAAAATCACCGAACCGATACAGTAACGAAGGTTTGGATCTCGTCTCGAAGGTCATATTCAAACCTCTTGCATTTTTCATACTCATCAGCTATCTGGTAAGTTGCATACCTCCCCAAATCTGTGAACTTGGCCTCATACTTGGCTACAGAAAGACTTCCCTGTACCAGACTCATGAATCCCTGCAGCTTCACGCCTTTGTACAACCGAGACATAAACTTCCGATCAAAAGCTTCTCAAAAATCGGTCCAGGAAATATATGTTTGACGTGTCAGGCGCTGCTTAATAGTCAACCACCAGTGTAGAGCCCCTGTCCCAGTACCAAGGTAACAGTAGTCTCTACTCCTCAGGGCACATCATTGCTTGGAAAACTAGCTCTAGACATGGGTGATCCAGTTCTCTACCTCAGCTGGGTCATGTCTTCCAGTAAATTATGTTACTCCCACATTACGGGCTCTTGTGACAAAATCTTGTTTTTCGGGCCTCGGATGATGGTAGTTTGGAAATGCTGCAAATGATTGCGCCATTTGATCGAAGAACTATTGCATTCCTGGATTATGCCCCTGTCTATATTGTGGATAGGACACTTCAGCATATGCTTCTTATGGCTTAAGAGCCTCCACCTGGGGCTCCTCCATGGGTCCCTGACGGGGCACTCGCGGTGGTCTCCCGCGTCCACTCCTTGGGGGCATTCTGTAATATCCAAAGCCGTCAGTTTAACGACAAAAGCCTACTTAGCAATAGCTAAGGCTAGCACAATATGTCTACTGACACAAACTCCCACTCACTCTTTCTAGTGTATTCTATGGCTCTTGAAGAACTGCCTTGTTTCCCATTCGGCCTAACTATGAACGGTGGCTCATATCGTATGGCTCTGACCATCCTTAAGATTCTAAGATCTAAAAGCAACTGCTCTAATTGGTCCTAAGGTTCTACGTATGTCAACTATGTCGTCTAGACTCTAAGATCGAATTTCCTAAGATCGACTTGTCTCTGATACCACTAAATGTAACACCCATTCCCAACACAAGGACAGATGTCAGACAAGCTAGGCTAGGAGTGCACCCAGCCCATAAGCTGTGTAATGTAAACCTTATAACAATGATAAATAAAACTAGTAAACATGATTACTAAACATAATATTTAAAATCTTATAAAAAGTTTACCAATCTTGGGAAGCGTTCTAAAATTCTAAACATCAAATAAGAGTAGGCTATCCTCATCCGCTATGTCCGAGCCATCTACAGGAACACTCAATCTTGTCTACCTGCATATTTCACTTGAGTGAAAATCACTATACAAGATACAAGTAAAATATCAAGTGTAAGAGTATCGAAATAGTGCTAATCATATGCATTATGTTTCAGTCAGTTAACATGCTAAAAGCATAAGAAACTCGGATAAATCCAAATCAAGGAAATAACAATGTCAACTCATGAATACAAAGAATGATCCTACGATTATCCTGGGCAATCTTATCATTACCCTAAGCTCCTAGTGTGATATCTCACAACTGTGGTAATAGGGTATAGTATCATTTCAATCTAATAGGTACCCATGATCTCAATGTCAAGAAGTCTTGTCTCTATGGACTATGCTC
The DNA here is from genome assembly GCA_026586065.1 of Dioscorea zingiberensis. NCBI lineage: Eukaryota > Viridiplantae > Streptophyta > Magnoliopsida > Dioscoreales > Dioscoreaceae > Dioscorea > Dioscorea zingiberensis. The sequence continues at coordinate 112,052 of JAGGNH010000135.1, forward strand.
CCATAGAACCATAGCACTAATTTCGTGGTCGGTCTCTACGAACTGTGCTCCCATTGAATCGTAGGACTAATCTGGTGGTAGGTCTCTATGAACTATGCTCCCACAGAATCGTAAGACTAATCTGGTGGCCGGTCTCTACGAACTGTGCTCCCATAGAATCGTAAGACTAATCTTATGGTCGGTCTCTACGAACTGTGCTCCCACAAAATCGTAGGACTAATCGGGTGGCTGGTCTCTACGAACTGTGCTCCCACAGAATCGTAGGACCAATCTGGTAGGACAGAACATATATAGAAAAAAAAGCCTACAAATCTTTATTTCTAACTCATCAGTGATTCGTTCTCGTTCTTTAATTCAACATGCACAAGATTTTCTTGTTTGCAATAGATGAAACGAACCAACAAATCCGTTAGTAATGTAATATGTATAAAACCAACGGCACTACACAAACCCCGATACAAGCTCAATGCAAAAACTTACGAACAAGTCATCGATAAAACTCGATTATAAAATATCAAAGTATAGTGAAGTCACTCACCTGAAGTCCTTAGCAAACTTAGGTTTATTTCGGTCCACACGACGTTTCTGGGACGTTTTTCCTTCTTCCTTGTAATCATAATAAGGAAATCATGAATACGGGAACCGTATTCTTTACTCGTATTCTACTTGAACTCGATAAAATATGATATACTCACTAAGCTATCTAAGCATAATTCTTAATTAAGATCTAACATATTCTTCAAAACTTCAGAAGAATACCCAAAAGTATTCTTATCTTATACTTTAATTCGACTCATTAGAGTACGATGAGTTCGTTAAGCTAAGTTGAGTTTGATTTCTCTTAACATGAAATTCGTATCTCTACTAGATTTGAAAATAGGGAATTGCTCAATTATAGAACTTAGCTTTTCATCCTACTAGTCTCAACTTAAGAATTTCTAACATGCTCACTATGAGTGATAGGTTGCTAAACATTATCATAGGAAATAAATCATCTATAAATACTTAAGATTTTCTATTAAAATTCGGCCCCGATATTATACAACCAAGCACAACATATATTACAATTAATTCATACCTTCCAATTATACTTCTACTGACCATCACATTACTTATCATTAACACCATTAGTCCTCTAATTAACATTCACTGACAATCCTTTTTACCCATTAGACAGAGTTTTAATTTAGTAGAAAATTCCTAATTAATCCTTTAAAGCATTAGTCCAATTCTCGCCGCCAATCGATCCTACCTAAGTTCCAAACAAGCTCAGCCGCTCGCCAGAGCTACTGGTACCACCAGAACAAAGAAGCAGAGGTAGGGGAAGAGAACAATGAAGCTGCTCACTGCCGTTTGTCAATGGCGGACGAACAGAGATAGGAACAAGCGGATCAGGGCGGAGCTCGTCCTGTCACATGGTCGGAGATGAGGGGTGGCGCGTGAAAGCGGAAGGCGGCGGCCACGATGCTGGCTGCGCAGTGGTGTTATGTTGACGTAGGCGTACGGTGGAGCTCATTAGGCACAGGTGGCACAGGTGGCGATCGGCGCCGGAATAAGGCGCAATTCTCACGGTCGAGGCAGGTTGGGGGTCGTGGCTTGCTTATTTGGGCGATCTTTGAGGTCATGTAACCCCTTTCCACTCAGAACTTGGTCCTGGCCTCGAGCCGGTCGAGAAGGTAATAGCGGAGCCATGATGGTCTGTCGAAGCGGCGTTGATTTCTCCTTGGTGGAGATCGCGTGAGCTAGACAAGAAGCAGGGATCGTAGAAGAAGATCAGTTGAGGGGCTTCCATCTATTCAGTGGTTCAGATTAAGCGAACCCCTTCACTGTCGCCTCATAGGGCTTCTATGCGCTCCCAAGGAGGAGGGAACCAGATCCAGAATCCCCGCGGGTCTCCATCGAGCGCACAGTCCCCCTTTTCCCTTGTGAACGAACAGGAAGAGAGAGAGATGGTTGGTTCCTCTCTCTCTCTCTCTCTCTCTCTCTCTCAACTTAATTGATTAAATAAACTTAATTAATTAAATAAACTTATGTCTCCCCATAATTTCTTAACTTCGGTTACATTAAACCAATCCCATTTAAATTAGACTTCCTTCTAGAACTTTTATCACTTAATTTAGATAAAAACTAGGTTTTTTTTATTTTTTAATTTTTATTTGATTTCATTATAGTTATCTAGTTCATTCGATTATTTTACAACTCATATAATATTACAATTTAGCCCTACAAAAATCACGGCGATCACTTAAAACCGGCAGGATCTATCATTTCTGGCTTTTAGCTCGGCCCGATTCACTTTTTCCGGGACTCACATTTTTGTCTCGTATCGCCAACTAAATACTTGAATTTCATCAAAACTTAGTAATTCTTTCAATTAATTAAATTGGGATTAATTCTAATTGGCCCACCACAACATGGTATTGTCTGGCCCAAATTCTTTGCGAGGCGGAAGTTTCAACTCATTAACTCCCAATTTTTTTCTTAATTTAATTCCACCAGTAATTAATTAATTTTCAGTGCAATTAATCTCATGGGATTTTCCAAAAATTTTGTAATTTTTTTATTGAAAATTTTCGGGGCGTTACAATTCCCTACACCATTGGTGAACTAGTGGATAAGAAAGTGTTAGTCGATATTGGAGCAAATGTCAACCTCATGCCATACAAAATTCTCCAAAGGCTAGGTCTCAGAGTGCCAAAGCTAACCAAATCATGCTTGAAATGGCCGATAGATCAATTCACCACCCTAGAGGAATCGCCGAACACGTGCTAGTGAAGGTCGACATGTTCATCTTCCTGGTGGATTTTGTTATCTTACACTTGGATGACAAGGTAGAGATGTCTGTCATCCTTGGAAGACCAATCTTGAAAACTACAAAAGCATTATTTGACATCATGGATAGTCGGAGGACCCTTAGGGTTGGAGAGGAGGAAGTCGTGTTTAAACTCCAAGGGGCAATGCAACACTATAGATTTTGATGATTCCTGCTATTATTATTTAATCAAATTGAAAATTGTGTTGCTAATTTTATTCAGGATGAACTGTTGTAGGACCAATTGGAGGATCTCTTTGAGAATGAACCACTACATTGGGAGGAAAATAAACCGACGGAAGGCCCCGAGCAAGAAAAGTTGGCTTATCCTTTAAAAAAGAGTAAGAACTGGTGGAAAATGTTGAAGCTAAAGAAAAAGAACTGCTTGCCCTCATATGTAACTTCCCCATCGGCTAACATAAGAGCCAATCTGATGAGTATGAGTTTCTTTCTTATTTGAGTATAGAGGTGGTGGGTGGTATTCCTCCCGGCGGACACACTGAGATGTTTCACTTTTTTGAGCCTCCTTGAGTATGGAAGGTGTTACGGATATATTTGGTGAAGACAGGTGTCATTGACCTAAAGGACTACTTGTTCCTCTAGCCACATGGCAATATCACCCCCTTTGCACAATTCCGTCCGGCAAATAACGTGAGGACTCAATCCTGCGAACAAGTCCGTCGGAATTGTAGCAATCCTCTTATACAGGGCCTGAGGTGGGGAGAGAGAGATAAATATCTAACGCCTCCACAGTGAGTAGGCCTTATCCACTTGCTACAGTGGGCAGATATTTATCCTATTTTACCTACGTGGCATCTACGCCCTAGGCGGCAGATATTTTCCTACCGCCTTGGGAGATATTTACCAGATATTTACCCAACTCACCCCCTTATTCCACCACCTTTCCTGAACTGCCTTTAAGGTGCTATAAAAGGAGAGAGTTAATAGAAGAAAAGGGATCCGGGAAAAAAACTGATCACACAAAGAACTGCCTAAATCCAAGACTCTTTACTCAAGTTTTCTGACTTAAGCATCGGAGCTGAATCCGGGCAGAGAGGCCCAATTCCGATCACTGCCCTCTCCTTTTTACAGGTTCGCCTATGGATAATTCCAATCGGAATTTCTGGATGTCCTCTGTGCTCCCTGTTTGTAAACAGAAGTAAGCGTCCACACCAACTATAAATTTTAACCGTTGGACGAAAGCTGAGGCCAGATCTCGAGGCAACAGTAACCGAAGCGGGGTGTGGACCAGTTTTTGGCATCAACAGAAGGTATGCCAAGATAGTTACGTAAAACAAGCGCTTCTTGGGAGGCAATCCAAACTTTATTGTAAGCTTTCTAGTTTCATTTTCTAGTTAGTTTGTACTTTCGTCATAGTTTTAGTATCTTAAAGTTTAGGTTAGTGTTAGTGATGATTTCGATTCTTTGATGAATTCTGATTATTTACATGATTTACAAGTGCATATTGATAAAAATTTTAATTTTTGGGGATAAAATTTTTGTCGAGGTAGGTCTCAAAAGTTAAGCATGGGTAAAAGCACGGACCGTATTTCACCCATGCTTATCTCAAAATAATCAACATAGGCATCTTCAAGTAACACAACTTAAGCATGACTATGCTTGTGGTGTGCTTTCATAAGCACATTCACAAAGCTCAGAGCACTTTTGTGTTCCTTTTCTGAGCATGATTTTGAGCAAATAGAGAGAAGCATTGGCCTAACAAGGCCTAGGCATGTCCCCTTGCTCGTTCAACACGGACTAAGCAAGCTCGTGCTTAGCCCATGCTTGACCTGATGAACATAAATCTAGGGCTTTATAATTTAATTTTACGGTTGTCGAAGACAAAATTTTGCCCCTTGTCCTAAATTATTCCTTCTTGCGACCTCACAAGAGCAAATTAGGGTGATCTCCCATAGTTTTCTTCCGGATTTCATCCTCCATTATCTTCTTCGGTGAAGCCGCTTCATCTCCTTCCATAGAATACGCTCATGCTCTACAGTCTTGTCATATTCCTATATGGAACACAATTGTGCTCCACCGATCTTTCAAGTTTTCTTCAATGCATCATGAACCGAATGAAGAGGATTATGTAGAAGTCATCGAAGAGGCAATAAGGAGAGGGTAGCTTGAAGGCCACCTAACTGGAGGTGACCTTCGACCTATTGGTTCACAATGACTGGTACGAGCATTTGAGCCGTCGAAGATCTCGCAAGACTCGCATTGGGCCAGATTGGGATGTAATCGAGGAGGTGGGTCTCGCCGCCAAGGCCTGTTGGTTCCTGGCGGTAGGGGCTTGGTATCACCTCCTATCAATTGATGTGGTCACCTACAAGGAGCTGACCCTAGAGGTCTTGTCCACCCTCACAATGGTCAAGGGAGCTGTCTCTTGAAATCAGGATGACCAAATCCAATTTCAACTAGGCGTGACCCTCAGATGATAAGCTATACACAGTTTAGTATTTACCTCAGCCTCTACGAGGAGGAGTTCACCAAGACTGTCGAGTAAGATAGGCTTGATATCAATCAACAACTTGGCGAGGCCATGGAGACGTGCTAGTGGCGCCTTCGCACGGATCCTATCTATAACTCACGAAGGTCGATGGCATCTTTACTACGCTCCACCACCCTCTAGTACATTCAAATGGTACTTAGTCATTCGATCACAAGGCGGGGAGACAGCACGAGAGAAATTAGCTCCAGGGACTTCTAGTTCCTATTGAGCATAGTGGATGGATTCCCACTCCACTTGGGGCACATGGTCGCACAACTCCTACTATATCAAGTGACGAACACCAGGATCGTAGTCCTCTTCACCGATTTATATATCACACAGCTCGTCTGAAGGATGGGTCTACTATCAGACACCACTAGGATGAGAGTGGTTGGGGGCTCAACCCCAATCACTTTGGAGACCCTACTCTTGATGGGGATGTTGCGATCTACATGCACATCACACGACATCTTCTACAGGGCTGTAGCCCCCAATGAGTACCAGGACCAAGCAGCAGTAGTCGGACCCAACACAATGCCGCCACCACCAGCTCCAAAATCTAGTCCTGAAATGACCCAATCACATTCCAGGACTCAGTGTCGACATTTCTTTTATGGATTACCAACCACCTATGGATCCAAGTACCACCCCTCCATCATACTCAGTACAGACCATGAGTGATAAGGGGGTGGATGCCAATGATTTTGAGGATGAGGGCTACACCGAGGATTTTGATCATCACAAACTTTTTCTTTTACCACTTTTGTGTTTTTATTTTGGTATCTCGTATGTTACAACTCAGGTTCAATGATTTCCATATATATTTTCTCGATCTTCACTTGTGTGCCCTCGATGTTCTCTAAAGAAATTGGAAAATTCAAACTTTGGAACTTGGACATGGAATCCTCAGTCAAGATTAGACACATCACTCCATACATTTTGAGGAAAGTCCCAATAAACTCTTTCCCTCGTGACATAATCCTATCATGACATATTCTTTTTATTGCAAACATGATGTACATTGGGGCAACATACAATTCAAGTCTTGGGAGGGGTTAGTTACTGATTATATTGTTTATGATGAGTGTTAGTCTATTTTGATCAATGATAAAAATTATTTGGGAAACCACATTGAGTCTAGGTGGTCATTAGTATTGAGTGTAATTTTGTTTCAAATACTTATAATATAGTTTCTCCCTTACTCAACACCTCACAGCTTTCTAGATGCAAACCCCATCTTTGTTGTCACTTATCTGCTTAGGTTTGGATTCTAGCCAGTTTTTGACCATTAGTTGCTTTGTTTTTGTGAAAAAAAAAAATCCGGAAATTCAAATCCATTAGTGAGCCCTATCCGCTGGAAAGTTGGATCCACTAGGGATGCCTTACATGGAGAAAGTAGATAGAAAAGATGGTAGAAAGAGCTATCACCTTTGAGGAGTGAAAGCTGCACTTGCGTAGTCAGATGGTCTGCATCACAAATGTGCACTTGATGACCTACCGGGGGAAAAGGCTACCTCATTGGATATATACACTATTACCCCAATAAGAGAGTTAGCATAGGCTTCCTTTTTTTAGTAGGACACTTAACTATAGCTGTATTTCTTTTTGATCACCAAACTTTGATTTGTATCAAAAAGGTCACTTTACTACAATTTGTGTTCATAGGGCAGTCATCTAAAGGATTTTGGTGCCCCCTCTGCTGACGTGGCCGACAGAGAAGCCATGTGGATTGATCCAGTCCGCATCCTCTTTATAAAAAAACCCTAATCTTTCCCTCGTTAACCGGAGTTCAATGCAAAACAAAAAAACAAAGAAAAAATCCTCATATTCAAAAGCTAAAGACGAGATAGATGTATCACTGTGCTTCAGCCCAAGTGTTTGATAAGTAGTATTGAACTTCATCATCATCCGATGACCTTTCAAAAAAAATGAAAAAAACAAACAAAACAATGGCATGGGAGAGATGCGTGCTCAGTTGTAGCGATTGATAGTTGGTTCGATTCGTGCCAGTAAGCGTCCTCATGATCTAATCAGAAGAGGGAGCTCTTTTATCTTCATCGCATCACTCGCCCAATAAATGAAAACCAAAATAGAAAAAAGAGATATACGAGATCCAAAACACTTACCCTAATACTAATTAAATTGGGGGAGATCACTCAGTTTAGCGGGTTGATCGATATGCTATGCTCTTTCTACAAAAGAGAGAGACCGGAATCCCTTGGGGAGATTAGGGGAGATCAGCTTCGATTCAATGAGGGAAAAGATTAGGGTTTTTATGCAGAGGATCTTGGTGGATCGATCACCCATGCGGTTTCTACGGAGGCCACGTCAGAAAAGAGGCACCGGAATCCCTTTGATGACCGTCATGTGAACACAAATTGTAGTTAAGTGACCTTTTTTATACAAATCAAAGTTCGGTGATCAAAAAGAAATACGACCATAGTTAAGTGTCCTACTAAAAAATGGGCCGGTTAGCATAGTTTAGTTTGAGAGAATAAGGTGTAGACTAGCTTGGTCGGGCTTGAGTCAGTAAGAGGCACCATAGGAGGAGTGAAACACACACACAAGTAGGAAGTATGAGTACAAGGTGAAACCTACTTTCTTTAAAAAGCCTCATGTACCTTAACACTTTGTTCCCCCAAATATGGGGGATTCCCAATTATTTTTTATATCGGAGATCTTATACTCATCTACTTTTCCATATTTCATATTTTCTTTTCTTGATGAGAAGCAAAAGCTTAAGTGTGGGGGTATTTGACAAGTAAATGATTTCTCTACTACATACTACATTCTCAAGCACTTTACTTGAATTTTTGCTTAGGTTCCTCTGTTTTTGTGCATTGTTGAGTATTTTGTTGTCATTGGATAGGTAAATAGGTGCTTGGAAAAAAGGAAGCAAAAATCAATCCAATGAGCTGAAAAGGCATATTCCGGAAAAGAGCACGCCCCAAGCACGACCATGTTCAAGGCATGCTGACTCCATGATTAGGGTTTTACCGAGCACAGTTCATCTAACCAGAGCACGAGCTTGCTTCTAAAGAGTACTAACGTACTCTGCCTGTGTTATGCTAATTCTTGTCTCGGGATTATCTGAAAATACTCTAAATAAAATGCTGAAGGTTTCCAGAAATAAGCACGGGATAAACATGCCTTAAGCACGGCTGTGCATTGAAAATTTCAAGTCTATAAAAGGCCGTCAGATATAACTTATCAGGGGACTTTTGCGATTATTCTGGCGACGGCTAGTACATTAGTATCGTTATTTATGTCTTCTTCTTTAGATCTTGTAAGGGATTTCCATAGGATAAGAGGTTAAACCCTCAAAAGTGTCTCAGACTCTAGAACCCTAGGATGAACTTGTGACTACTTGCATTTTATTATATTTGTTTTTTATTTGATTTTGCGAACTATCTATATGTGAATAATGCTTGCAAATTGCTAGTGTTAGAGCACTGATGAGCGTTAAAATGAGCATATTTTCATAACATTTTTTTATATGTCTTTCATGCCATTTTGATAAATTATAGCCCACCAGTACTTTAAAAACTTCATATTTGTTAAACAGGGAATATAGAAGCCACTCCGGGAGAAAGGAAGCATTTCGAGGTAAAAAAGAGGTCGATCCAACGCTATTTTGGAGTAAACAGGAAGGCATACAGCCGTATGCTACTGGCGAGAGTGAATGGCCTACACATCAACCCTTCTGGGTGGCATACACCCCATATGAATTCATACTGGGTGTTATACGGCCATATACTAGGCCGTATACTCACACCTGCACCGTATACTTGCTGTCATATGGCCATATACTGGGCACTGAGCTTCATACGGGCTAGTATACGGCCGTATACGAGCCCGTATGTCATAACCCTCCCTTTTTATTGCGGACCCACGCAGGGGTATGAGCGTAATTTTCACTCCTAAAACCCTAAGCTGAGGTATAAATAGGAGGCTTTAGGGTTTAGGAGGGGGAGGTTGGCTTTGGAGGAGATTATCCTTGAGATTAGGGATTGGGGGTCTTCTCCCCCAATCTTGGAGAGAGAGAGAAGGAGATCAAACTTGCAAAGCTGTCAACGGTATCATCTATTATGTCAAGTTTTAATTGTATTCTTGTTGTTTTGGATTGGAGTTCACCATTTATGGGGAACTAATCTCATAGATACTTGGGTATGAGAAACCTTTGGATATTGCATTAATGACATATTGATTTCTATGTTTTCATTGATTGGATGTATGCTTGAAGTTTTATTGGATGTTTTTTATTGATTGTAATCTCCCTACGTTGTGGGATGCCTGGAGAGACTACTTGGGTGCTATATGAGGGCTAGAGCAGGCGCCCCCTTGTATTAGGAACATACTCCATTAGAGAGGGTTGTGAGTACGCTGAGGGATTCGGCTACTAGAAGGAGAACAACTCTTTAATACGATTCAATCCCACAACTCTTCCAAGACATAGGTTCCCATAAGCTTAAGACAATCCTAGGAGATTAGTTATCTAATCGCCTTGGGAGAGGGATTGGATATAATTTAGGAACCCTTGGCCCAAGCATCTTCAACCATCTTCATAGATTTCTTTATATATCTTTAGATTTAAATCCAAAGGAGACTCATGTCCAAGTATCTCCTTCTCATGCTATAGTTTTCTCTCAATTAATTCTCGATTTCCAAAGTTTGTGTCCAATCTTTCAATTCCTTAGATTTAGATTCAAAAACCACCAAATCTTTAACAAGACTAGATAATAGAAGCTTAGCTCACACCAAAGAATCTATTCCCTGTGGGTTCAACACTCGACTCTCATAGTTCACTCTACTACTTGATTACGACCCGTGCACTTGCGGATTTATCTCATCAAGTTTTTGGCGCCGTTGCCGGGGAATAGAATTACTAGTTAGGCTAGGATTTTATTATTTTAGTCATTTATTTTCTTATTTTATTTTCTTTTAATTTCTTGGATCTATCTTAATCTCTACTTGCGAGGGGATTGCTGCATTACCATAAGAAAAACAAGGAAATGCTTGATGGAGATAGTGAGATTGCAAGAACCCTATACTGAAGGTTGAGAGAGATAGAAGCGTCACCTCCAGGCCCTTCTTCAGAGTCAGAAAACTCAGTTACAATTGAAATTGGCACGAACACTGAAGAAGTGCCCATCATGGCAGAAAGAAGGCATACATTGGTTGAGTATGAGAGATCTCAATACACTGGGAAAGAATTCAGCATCCACCCCACAAATGTCAACATCAACACCTTTGAGATCAAGAACACCACAATGAGTATACTCCAAAATTCAGCCGAATTTGATGAGCGACCAGATGAAGTCCCTCATACACACAAAGCAAAGTTTCTTCAGTTTGCAACATATCTTAACCGAATGGGGTCTCCGATAAAACCGTTAGATTGCGACTCTTCCCATGGAGTTTGAGAGGGGGAGCTTATAGTTGGCTCACTTCACTTCCCCCCGGTTCTATTCACACATGGGCCGACATGCTTGAAAAATTCTTTGGCCGCTACTTCCCACCAAGCAAGGCCACAAGACTCCGGTCCGAGATCAATTCTTTCAAGCAAAATGGGGCTGAAGCATTTTCTGAAGCTTATGAAAGGTTTAGAGAGCTACTTGGTCATTGTCCACAACATGGTCTAGACCCTTGCAACAAAGTTCGTACCTTTTATAACAGGGTGGACAACGTCAATAGACAACATGTTGATTGTGCCGCAGGAGGGTAGTTGAGTAACAAGTATCCAGAAGAGGCCGAAAAGATATTTGAAGACATGGCCGGAAATTAGGCTCATTGGTCAGCAGGTCAAAGTTGTGAGATCATTGGATCAAGCCTCTACCATAGACACCGCTCTCGCCGAGAAGCTAGATACATTAACCAAGAAAATTGACTTCCTCACATTCAAAAACCAAGCTCATCCCGGCAGCAGTTTGACCCCTACATCAGTGATGTATACATGTGGGGGAGGGCATGAAGTAGCAAGATGTCCAATTGCAAGCCGCAGAAAAGCCCCATTGTGGGTATATGCGATTACATGGGAAATGCACCAAGAATGCCGAAGGGTCAACATCGACCATACCTCCCAAAATGGAACAACCCACTCCTATTATATGGAAACCCTCAAGCGGGGCAATACCCCCGGGATTTCAGCCAACTCCTAGGCCACCGCAAGAGAAGAAGCCCGGCCTAGAAGATCAACTAGCAAAGTTCATGCAGGACACTAGTATGGCAATCAGGAATTTGCAAGCTTCATTCCAGGGTTTGGAGAATCATATGGGACAAATGACCAAGAATATAGCGGAGAGACCACAAGGTAGCCTCCCGGGGAGTACCGAAGAAAACCCCCAGGAGCATTGCAAAGCCATTACTCTAAGGAGTGGCAAACAAGTGGAATCACCCATTGCAACACTCACAGTCGAGGGCACCGTGGAGGTTGAAGAAGTAGAACCGATGGGAAATTCTAATGAGCAGCAAAAAGAGAAGGAAAAGTTGGTAGAGCAGCCACTCGTGCCTGCTTATCACCCTCTAATCCCATATCCGGAAAGACTGAGGAAGGATAAAGAGGATGCCCAATTTGCAAAATTCATGAGCATGGTGAAGCAATTACACATCGGTTTACCGTTGGTAGAGGTCTTATCCCAAATGCCCAAATATGTTAAGTTCATGAAGGAGCTCCTATCCAACAAGAATAAATTGAAAGATGTGACTACCTTCAAATTAAATGCTTAATACTCCGCGGTGTTGCAACAAGAGCTGGCAAAGAAACTGAAAGACCCCGAAAGCTTCGCCATCCCTTACATACTTTATTAAGGGATCACAAAGAAGGGGCTACCGAAGATGTACTTATCTGATTAATTAGTTTGTCTTCGGCCAACTTTATGCTTCTTGATGTGGATGAAAATGTTGATGTACCAATTATATACCGTCCTTTCTTAGCTACTGCTCAAGCCTTGGAAAACTATGCTCACGGAAGATTGGCAGTAGGGGATCAAGAAGTAGTGTTCAAGCTCCTTGAAGCCATCGCGACACACCATGGATCATGATGATACATCTTATAGTGTCGATGATGTTGATAAAATAAGCTGCAGTGCATGGAAAACGCTAGCGCAAATAGGCCAATGTGCCAATTTGTGGGAAGAACTCAATGAGGGTCCTAAAGAGCTTCTAAAAATCTCTCGACAACATCAAGGTTCTCCCCGAAAGCAAAGCGAAAGACAAAGTAGAAGAAGCTAGCATTCATAAGCTAGTGGATGTACTTGGAAAAGGCGAAGAAAAATGGGGTAACCACAAATCCTTCAACTCCGATCACCATATGGCGATGAGCCGGTATAAAAGCAAAAACTTGTTCTATCCATGACAACTTGGGGGATTTTGTTTTGTAAGTGCTTTACCTTGGAAGAGCTGATGGATGCTTTTCATATGTATGAACCCTCATAAGGTAACTTCGAGAGGTACATCCAAGCTCGTGGCGTTAAAACAAGCCCTTCTTGGGAGGTAACCCAAGTCTTGTAAAGAATCTTGTTTTGTTACAAATCTTGTTTTGTGTTAGTTAGAGTTATTTGGAATAACATGATAATATGTCTAGACCTCGCATTTTGCATTATTAGGTGATCATGCTAGTTGCACCTTCATGAGCTCCATATTGAAAATTTCTATTAGGTTATGCCGTAAGAAACCAAGAATGGCCCAAACTTGGCTTCACAAGCCAACCCAAGTTCATACGGGCATGTATACGGCTGTATACAAGCCGTATAGATACCCCTGAAGACCATACGGGGGTTTATACAGCCGTATACAGGCCCGTATAGAGGGTCCTTTGTATAAGCTCAAATTTCCAGGTTCATACGGGCATGTTTACGGTCGTATACTGGCCCGTATACAGCTCGGGTGCCACCATACTGGGGTTTATATGGCCATATCTTTGGGCCATATACTCCCCACATTCAACTTCACAAGTGAAATCCATGGGTATCTGACCTACCATCTGGCCATTATAAATGCCCTATGCTTTTGATTATGCACCTATATCTCCCCAATTTTTTTCAATGCACTAAAATGCTATGGAGTATTCTTTACTGCGGATGAAGGCTAACTTTCAATAGAACAAACACTCCATGGCCCGGAACAACTGCGTGTGAGAGTACTATTGCTACTTCCCCATCAACATTTTGGGTTTCCTCACCATCAACACCACCCGAATGGAAGGCCCATGCCCACTCATTAAAAGGCTGACGAAGGGATGATAGAAATTATTACACTCACTAAGCGCATTTACCCGAATTATGGCAATTAGTAGAAGCGGTTATGACACCACCACGGACATCCATGGAGCCCTCTCTACTATCCACATCACCACCGACACCAACATCAATGAAACCACATGGACGATTGAGACATTTCATCTACACTTATGCTTATTTTTGTTCTATTTTGAGACTTTCATATTTTGTGTACTTGTCTCAAGTGGTTTTCCACGCTCATCTCGTCCTTTATTGTTCATTTTACATGTATTGGTTACTCTCTTGATTTATCTTGGAGCTATGATGATCTCTCTTCCTTTTCTTGAGAATCCATGGAACAAAGAGACATCCCTATAAAATTATAGATGATCAAACCCTAAACCACAATGGGATATCATCATCTCACCGGGGAAGTCTCAGTTTACCTTTCTCCATGCTTTTTATTCTTTTATGTATTTTACTTGAGCTTGATTGGATGCATTGAGGATAATGCACAATTCTAAGTATGGAGACGGGTAGCTACCTATCCACTTGCAGAGTTATTGCAAATTTCTAAGTGTGGAGATAGGTAACTAATAGACTTTTTGAATTTATTACAAATTTTTTGTTATATACAAGAAAATTTTTGGCATGCACCGATGATGGCATTGTTAGAGAATGTATTAATTAACTCTATTCTTAGTGCACCATCTTATCGCCCAAATTTTTTTCAAACTCTCTTATGACATGTCATGGATATCTAGAGACAATCCTTGTGGAATTCAAACTCTCTAGTGACAATAGATACCCATTGTCATGTTTTATTGACCTTAATTAATAAGCATTACTCTCAATGTCTCCAAGAGGATCCGTGGCACTATTTGAGCATCCCACCTTTCATAATTTAACCTAGTGGACAAGTAAGAGAAGAATAACATAGCATGTATATAGTAGTTGAGTCGCTACAATAATAAAGACAGTGTTCCACTACTTGTTGTGATGAATTAGTTTGGGGTCCCGGCCTCTAATCAGGGTGTTCCTTAATTCGAAAATCATTTCTAAGTATGAACATATCTAGGTAGAGTTGTAACCTTTCTAGTACTCGGGTGCTCTAGTGCCTAAATAGCATGTGTACCCTGAAAAAACGAGGATCTACACTCTACATTTGTCTTTAGTACTAGAAAGTCAAATCCATTAAAGATGCCCTACCCCAAAAAAAAAAAAAAAAGCGTTTTATTTGCCCATAACTTGAAGTTTCTTGAACTTATCCACTATTTACTCAATAGAGGGTTGATTGCCTTGAGCTTAGGGCCTCAAGAATCTTCTAGAAAACATTGAGGGAGTGCTTATCTTGCTAGGACTTTTTAAACATGGTATGTGGGTAGAAAATATTCATCTAGGGCCGTGGGAAATTGGAAACACAAGATGTAATCTAGGTCTCGGTATGGAAATAGGAGAATGCATCTTTGAATGGGTAGCGAGCTTAGAATAGGGTAGTACCATTTATTTTATAGCCGGAGGTTGAACACTCATGAATTCTTTTATTTTAATTGTTTTATTTGCTTGAGGATAAGCAAATGTTTAAGTGTGGAGATATTTGATAAGCGTTCAAATGAGCATATTTTCATATCATTTTCCCATATGTCTTGCAGGCCATTTTGATGAATTATAGCCCTCCGGTACTTTAAAAGCTTCATATTTATTAAATAGGGAATATAGAAGCCACTCTGAGAGAAAGGAAGCATTTCGAGGTGAAAAAGAGGCTGATCCAACGTTATTTTGGAGTAAACGGAAAGGTATACAGCCGTATGCTACTCGCGAGAGTGAACGGCCTATATATCAACCCTCCTGGATGGCATACACCACATATGAATTCATACAGGGTGTTATACGGCCGTATACTAGTCCGTATTCTCACACCTGCTCCTTATACTGGCTGTCATATGGCCATATACTAGGCACTGAGCTTCATACGGGCTAGTATATAGCCGTATACGAGCCCGTATATCGTAACCATCCCTTTTTATTGCTGACTCACGTAGGGGTATGAGCGTAATTTTCACTCCTAAAACACTAAGCTGAGGTATAAATAGGAGGCTTTAGGGTTTAGGAGGGGGAGGTTTGCTTTGGAGAAGATTATCCTTGAGATTAGGGATTGGTCTTCTCCCCCAATCTCGAAGAGAGAGAGAAGGAAGGAGATAAAGAAGGAGATCAAACTTGCAAAGCTATCAACGGTATCATCTATTATGTCAAGTTTTGATTGTATTCTTGTTGTTTTGAATTGGAGTTCTCCATTTTATAGGGACTAATCTTATAGATACTTGGGTATGAGAAAACTTTGGATATTGCATCAATGTAATATTGATTTCTATGTTTTGATTTATTGGATATATGCTTGAATGTCTATTGGATGTTTTTGTATTGATTGTAATCTCTCGTTGCGAGATGCGGGAGAGACTACTTGGAGTACGATATGAGGGTTAGAGCTAAGCCTCCTTGTATTAGGAACATACTCCACTAGAGAGGGTGTGAGTACATTGAGGATTGGTACTAGAAGAGAGCGACTCTTTAATACGATTCAATCCCACAACTCTTCCAGAGACATATAGGTTCTCTTAAGCTTAAGACAATCCTAGGAGATTAGTTATCCAATGCAGCCTCGAGAGGGACTAGATATAAATTAAAGGAACCCTTGGCACAAGCATCTCAAATCATCTTCATAGATTTCTTTATGTATCTTTAGATTTAAATCCAAAGGAGACTCATGCCTAAGTATCTCCTTCTTATGCTATAGGTTTCTCTCAATTAATTCTCGATTTCCAAAGTTTGTATCCAATCTTTCAATTCCTTAGATTTAGATTCAAGAACCACCAAATCTTTGACAAGACTAGACAATAGAAGCTTAGCTCGCACTAGCAATCTATTCCATGTGGGTTCGACACTCGACTCTCATAGTTCACTCTACTACTTGATCACGAACCGTGCACTTGCGGATTTATCTCATCAAGCCCCGACTTGCATATCTAAATTGCTTGATTTGTAGAGCAATGTCGGTCATACTTGATCTAGGCATAGATAGTAGGGGGTGATCAGTGCATGCAGAGAGATCGGGTCTATGTTGGCACACTCTCCAGATTAGGGTAAAACCTAATAGTGCGAACAAAAAAATCTAATGTAGTCTTAGGGCAACGGTGTCATGGTATGGGATTAGGGTTTGGCTGCCGATAGATCAAGGTTAACCTAATTGGGGTTCCTTATGGTCCAAGAACATATCAATTAGATAGCCAATATTATGAAATTGGTTGAGCAAAGGATTCCCATGGCAATAAAGATCTAGGGTATCATGTCCTCTTGACTAATTTACCCTAGATTTGCTAATTTTTCACCGTAGTTCAATTTAGAACTCTTAGTTAGGATTAGAATACTACCTATATTTTTAGGCAAGATAATAGAAGGCGAATTAGTATTTGTAGCGCCTGACTATCCAACCATTGGGGTACTATATAACTAGATCGACCTAGTACACTTGGGGGATAAGAGAGTGAAAGGCAAGGTGGATAAGAGAGTGTACCTTGGCTTTCATTTCATGAGAGAAGGGGTCACACTGTAGTGAAGTTAGGGTGACCCCTATGGTAGAGATCGAGGTTTGGATGACTTGTTGCTGCAAGGCGCCTCTTTTGGACCGATCTTAGGATGACTTTCTTCCTATCCCGAGAGTCTTCGGGACTCACCCCTTGTGATAGTCGGGTTTGTACCCATTCTCGCAGGGTTTTAGTGAGCACTTCAACTTGTGTTTAGAGTAGCTGAATATTAACATCTCGTAGATCCTCCTCCGAGGTCGCTGGTTGATCTTGGGGGTTATGATGGCCTTGGGTATCACACTAGGCTATACAATATATCTCAGTGGATCTACCATCGGGTTCCACCTGCCTCTTACTATCTCCATGTTCCTACTGATGGTGCTAAACCGTTGATACTCGAAACCAATGGTCCTCAGGATGTGCATTTTAGTGAGATCAACTGAGAAGATGTAAGAGTTGATGATGTTAAGATACAATGGTTGATGGAATGGGGAAATGACTTGAGCTGGATGGCGATTTTGAGGAAGTCACCGTCTTGAGAGGCAGCTGGTATCCTACCGGCTGGTATTCTGTCCCTTTAAGGGATGTCTAGGGGCTTCTCCCTAGACTCTCAAATGTTCAAGTTAGCAGAAGTAGATGAAGGAGGAGAAAGAGGATTATGAGAGGAGTTTCTGTTAATAGAATGAGTAGTAGCATTCGAGAAGGGGAGGAGAGGGTAAGAGTGGTGGTTGAAGATGAACTCTCTCAGAGATCCCCACCCCCCGGTTCTGGCTTGAGGTCCCAGTTCTTTTTTCTCTGCCTTTTGTTCCTACCCTCCCTCTTATATCTCTTGTCACGATGTCAGACCATTAGTTGTGGAGGGTCTCTAGCGCAAGCGCTCGCGTATCTCTTCTCACGCCCCTTATGTGAGAGAATCTTCTTGTTGATAGGTGAATAATAAGTACTCATTTGAGCATAATTTTGTGCAATACTCTTGTATGCTTTTCCTGCAATTGTGAGGAGTTTTGGCCCACTGATACATAAAATGTGTTTATTTTGATGAACACGGCAAGATATCGAGACCCCAGGAGAAAAGAAACTTTCTAAGGGGAATTGAGTCTGAAATGAAGCATTCCTGGAGAAAGAACCAAGGTATATGGGCTTCCATACGGCTCGTATGGAGCTGGAGAATCAAAGCCCTGCATTCAATCTCCTTGTGGTCGTACAATACCCCGTATGATCCTATACGAGCCCCTATATGGTTTGATATATGACTGTATGATACACCTAAAAGCTATACCGGCCCGTGCTGCGTAAGTTTCCTGCAAATTTGCAAGACTAGGCAAAGGCAAAAATATAAATGACACTCTAAAACCCTTAGAAGGGGGCATATAGTCCGAGGATTGGGGGTTTTAGAAGAGAGTTAGCTTAGAAAAGAAGGGAGCTTTGGCGAAAAATAGAGCTTGATTAGGGTTTTGGAGGTCTTCATCACCAACCCTAGAAGGAAGAGAAAGGGGGCAAAAGGTTGAAGAGAAATCAAGGAATCCACCAATGGTGTATGTAATATCCTCGTTTAGCATGAACTCTTTGTTTTTTCTTCTTTGTATTGGATTGTTGCTCTCCTTCCATGGAGAGCTAATTTTGTAGATACTTAGGTCTTGATGAACCTTTGGATATGGTTTAATTGATGATTGCTCTTTATGTATGAATGCTTGGTTGAATCTATGTATTTATTGGATGTTTTAATTTGAGTCAACCCCTTTATGTTGCGAGAGCCCGGAAGGATTTTCATAGTCTATACGGGGGAAGAAGCGAGCGCCTCTTCATGTGTAGACCATCTCCAATAGAGAGAATTATGAGTATACCGGGAGCCCGGGTACTAAGGAGAGCAAATCCTTTAGAAGAATTATTCCCATAATCCTTACAAGAACTAGGTTCCCTAAACCATCATCGGTAAGGATACTAGGATTAGTAATTCACCTCGGCTGAGGGAGTGAAATGCGTTAGGAACCCTTGGCCAAGAATTCACTAAAGTATCATCATAGAAAGTATCATCCATATTTTAGAAATCAAAGGGAATTCAATCACCCAAGTATCTCCTTTTCATAATTGTTTGTCATCAAGAGCAATTTAACCCCATTGTTTGTGTTAACAATTTCTTAGTTTAGACTTACTGTAATCAATAACCTTTGGATCGTTAGATAGTAGTCAAGTAGTGGGTACTAGTATTTCCTTCTCCCTGAGGATCAATAACCCGACTTTTGAATTGACTTTTATTACTTCATTACGACCCGTACATTTGCGTTTGCATCCAATCAAGTTTTTGGAGCCGTTGTCGGGGAGATTAGGACTACTAGGAAAACTAGGAGTTTACTGATTTAGTTATTTCATTGTTTTTTGGTTTTATTTTAATTTTTGTTCAATTGATTTTTTCTTACTAATCTTTTTCACTATATCTTGTTTTGTTGCGGCGTTGATGCATGACCATAAAAACCCTAAAGGATTGATTGAAGTGAATAGTGAAGATTGAGAAAGGGCGCTATCTGGGAGGTTTAAAGAAGGGAAGAAATAATTCTAGGGTCCTCTTGAATTAGAAAATTTTATACCCTCTTTGAAGCTAGTGGTGAAGTAAGAGTAGTGCCCATCATGGCTGAAAGAAGACAAACATTATCTGAGCATGAGAGATCTCATTACATGGGTGAGAAATTTAGTATTCATCCGCCCAATGTAAACATGAACAACTTTGAGATCAAGATGAGCACAATGACCATGATTCAGAATTCAGCTCAACTAGATGGGAGGCC
Organism: Dioscorea zingiberensis; assembly: GCA_026586065.1. Classification (NCBI taxonomy): domain Eukaryota; kingdom Viridiplantae; phylum Streptophyta; class Magnoliopsida; order Dioscoreales; family Dioscoreaceae; genus Dioscorea; species Dioscorea zingiberensis. The sequence continues at coordinate 131,935 of JAGGNH010000135.1, forward strand.
CAATGAAGACCCCATGCTCACCTAGCAAAAGTTTATTGCAATTCGCATATATGTTCAAGATCGGTGTGTGGCTTTCAAGCGATGTCATTCGATTGAGACTCTTTCCATTTAGTTTAAAGAGGGGCTTATAGGCGGCTTCCTTCACTCCCTTCCGAGCACTATTCATAGTTGAGCGAAATGCTTAATATGTTTTTGGCGGCGATATTTCACCGCCAAGTAAGGCCGCCAAAATTAAGATTGGATATCTCAGCCTTCAAGCAAACATTTGCCGAGATATTCTTTGGAAGCCTATAGAGAGATATAAAGATTTAATTCGGTGTTTTCCTTAATATGGTATAGACCCTTGTTCTAAGGTTGAACATTCTACAATGGAGTTGGATAACACCACGAGGCAATTAGTGGGCCTTGCCGGTGGGTTATTAGAGGAAACAAATATCCGTAAGATGCCAAGCAAATCTTTGAAGACACGGCGGTAATGAAGCTTATTAGATCCAAAAGGGGAAAAGCGATTGGAAGGTAGTTGGGTCATTGGATGAACCCATAATTACATATGTTGTTCTTGGTGAAAAGTTGGACATGTTAACGAAGAAGATTGAGCTACATACCTCCAACAATAGTTCAAGGCCGGTTACAATCATGTTTGTAGTACATGTGGAGGGGGACATGAAGTGTCTAATTGTCCCAATGCAATCACAGAGATGGTTCCTATGAAGCAAGTGCAATACATTGGAAAAACACCTAGGCAACCGGATGTTCAATACAAACCTTATGCACCCATGTGGACCCATCTGGCACTCTCATACGGGAACCCACAAGCAGGGCCATATCCTCTCAGTTTCCAATACCCTCAGAAGCCACAAGAGAGAAAACCCAACATGGACGAGCTCATAGATAAGAATATGCAGAACAATGACACTACAATTCGGAACATTCAAGCTACAGTTCATAACTTGGAAAATCAAGTTGGGCAAATCGCAAAGACTCTATCTAAGAGACCACAAGGTAGCTTGCTGGGTAATACGGAGGAACCCTCAGGGGGAACAATGCAAGGCCATCACATTGAGAAGTGGGAAGGAAGTGGAACTTAATGTCTTGAAGCCTCAAGAGAAAACCCTCATCGAAGTTGAAGACTCTAAAACCGTCGCCAACTACGAAGAAAAGAAGAAGGAAAGCAAAAAGTTAGTGTAGACATCATCCATACCACCCTATCAACCTAAAGTACCATGTCCGACAAGGTTGAAGAAAGATAAAGAAGATGCTCAATTCGCAAAGTCTACAAGCATGTTGACGTAATTGCACATAAAATTGCCATTGGTGGAGGTTTTATCTAACAAAAGGAAATTAGTGAATACAGATGCTATCACATTGAATGCCCAATGCTCTGCAATTTTGCAACAAACTATGCACAAGAAGTTGAAAGACCCGGGTAGTTTTGTTGTCCCTTGTATACTTGGTGAAGGGATTACAAAGAAAGCATTAGCGGACTCCGGGGTGAGCATTAATGTAATGCCGTATAAGCTCTACATGAAACTGGGTCTTGAGAAACCAAAGCCAACGGGGTAACATTGCAACTAGTTGAACAATCATTGAGGCGACATATGGGATTCGCTGAGAATGTGCTTGTCCAAATCAATCAGTTTGTCTTCCTGGCCGATTTCATACACTTAGATATTGATGATGATGTTGATGTCCAATTCATTTCTTGGGCGACCTTTCCTTATCCTTTGCTCAAGCACTTGAAGATCATGCACAAGGTAGACTAAGCTTTGATAGTGGGAGATCAAGAGGTGGTATTCAAACTACCCGATGTCATCGCGACACACCATGACTCAAGATGGCAATCTTATAGTATTGATGATATAGACATTATCATCTCCTAATGCATTGAAGATCTCTTGATGATAGATCCATTACATGGTTGTTGGGAATATAATGAGGAGAATTTACAAGAGCTTCAATGGAGTTTGGCTTCACCAAAAGGTCGACCCGAGGAAATTTGGAATAAATAAAAAAGCTGAAATTTCACCCTTCTCACAGAAATTTTGGAGAAGGTAAAGGAAAAAGTAGGTAAACCACAGTTCTATAAGCTTGCACTCTTTTGGAGAAAGACCAGTATGAAGGAAAATACTTGTTCTATATATACTAATTTGAGGCGTGCTATTATTTGGGCTGATGTTTCAAAGGTAGAGCCGATGAGGACTTAAAGGTATTTGAGCCCCCACGAGGTAAGATGAAAGTACGTCAAGCTAGTGACGTTAAACAAGCGCTTCTTGGGAGGCAACCCAAGTTCTTGAAAATTTCTTTTTCTTTCTTTGCAATTTTCCTTTGTGTAGTTAGATTGTGTGTTTGGAATAAATAAATGAGATTTTTCAATTCTATGTTTATATTATCTTGTATGCGTCATGTTGGTTTGTTCTTCATTCATAACACTAGATTGATAATTATTGTTAGGTGGCGCCAAAGAAGGTCTCAAATGGCATCTGGATTGGCTTCAAAGCCAAATCTAGGTGTATATAGGGTGTCATGTATGGGGAATTTTGATATATGGGCCTTATGATACCGCCAAAGATGTATATAGGCCCGTATATGGCCCATATACGAGCCCGTATGAGGTCAATCGATTACACAAGTTGGAGCGTTATAACACGTGCTCCCTTATTTCTTTTTAAAACCCTAGCCAACCCCAACCCTCTCCACATCGATCCGAGCCTTCTCTTCATTGGCGTGACCTCTCCACTTGATTTTGGGCCTCCTTCTTCCCTAGGTATGCTTCCTAAAGGCTTGATAATGAGCCTAGTGCTTATGCTTATACGGCAAGTGCATGTGTCGTGTCAAGTAATAAAGTGCTTATGCTTATGCTTATGGATGGTTTTCTTATCTAATTGCAAAAACTGAAATTGGATCAAGAACACTTGATAAAGATAGTGATGACAAACAATCACGTAAGGGAGATACTCGGGCATTGAATCCCCTCTGGATATTTATAGATTGATGCAAGTATGGATTTAATGTTGATGAATATGAGGTATGAACCAAGAATTCCTACACCGCTTTCACTCCCTCTTTCAATGCGAGTTACTAATCTACACTAGTGAGTAGTTCTAGGGATCACATAATCTTGGAAGAGTTATGGGAATAATCCATTATACAGATCTCTCTCCTAAACACACGATCTATCTACATATTTATAACTCACACCTTTTGAAGTAGATCTAGGGTATATAGAGGGAGCGTTATCGTCTATATCTTAGTAGACCTAGATTGACTCTTAGAGCTACAACATAAAGCATCAATACCATACAAAACATTCAATGGGTTTCTCATATATTAAAATATTCATTCAAATATAGAAATTCATACTAACAAGATTAAGCATAAATAAGAAGGTTCATCATACCCAAGTATCTAACAAGTTAGTTCCCCATCAAAGGGGAACACAAATCCAATACAATCAAAGAAGAAAAGATGAGAATCATGATAAGAAACGCTCTTCCCTCCACCGTTGGTGATGACCATTCGTGACGACCGTTGGCGATGACCGTTGGTGGTGTCCCTTCAATGCTTGCCTTCCTCTATTTTCTCCCAATGCCTTTAATGATACCTTAATCTCCAAGATGGAGAGAGGGTTGGGAGCCCCCAAGGGGATGATGATGTTCAAGATCCAAAATCCCCTCTCTCAAAACCCTAAATTTGCTATTTTTATTGCCCTTAATATAGATGATTAGTAACCCCATTAGTTAGATTGGACTCAAATCAACAATAAAACTAGCTTAACTTCGCAATAGGGCTCGAGGCATCTGGCGCTCTTATGGCGTATATGTGTGCTGTGAGCTTCTTCCCACAGTTACCACGATTAATGATGCGGTAGTGTGTGTACCCCTCTAGCTCTTTGTATGTTGGGAGGTGTGTGCTCGAGTTCTCATCACGGGTGCTCAAGGCCGTAAGTATGCCGTATCTCCATCATGCAGGGGGCTTACGGCCATGAGCTTACCCGTGTAATGGCCGATGTAATTATGCTACTAGCTTCGATTTGTTCTGTATTTCTTTTGTTTTGCTCTCGAAGCTCTTTAGTGCTCTGAAAATAAGAATTAACACAAAATTAAGTATCAATGGGCAAGATTTACTTGAATTTTCATGAATAATGTACATTGGATTGATATAAAAAACATGATCATTTGAACGCTTATCACAAATATCCCCACACTTAAGCGTTTGCTTGTCCTCAAGCGAAAAAAGAAATAGAGTTTTAAAAGAAAGAATTGATAAGTGTTCAACCTAAGGCTAAAGCATTCACATTAGATTTGTAATCAAAAGAGTTCACCATTGACACTTGTATTTTCCTTTTTCAACACCTCGGACTTAGATCAATCTCAAGACATAATTTAAAATTGCTCCACATGAGAGTTTCACTCCACTTACCATGTTCCCAAATTTTAAAAATTACAAGCATACCTTCAATGGACTCTAGAGGTTCCTTGAGGTCTTAAGTACAAAAAAACTAGCCTTTATGAAAGAGTAAAAACATTCTTTTTTGTTCTTTTCGCTTCAAATTTTTTACTTTTTCTCTTTTATTTTCTCATAAATCCAGCTAGGGCATCTCTAATAGATCGGAGCTTTGCAGGGACCAAAGAATAACATAGAGTGTCAATCTCCCTTTCAAAGGGATGCACATCTTGATTAGGCACGGACACCAAAATACTCGGAAGATTACAAATCTACATACACGTGCTCATGCTCACAAGTGACTTTGTAGCTTTAGAAACACTTTGATCAGGAGCCAGAAACCCAAGCTTACTTCGTCATCTATAGTAGAGGAGTACTATCTTGGTCATTATTTTCATAGTTACTATGTACAAAATATATTCACTATTTATAACTCCACTTGCAAAGGCTAGAAGTTTGAACTAATGCCACAAAAACTCTTTGAGACATTTAAAATAGTACTTAACAATCTAAATTCAGAGAAACATGATCATCGGTTATCTAATGTCACTAGAGGTTATATAATGGTCATGGAGATTTTCGCTAAGTGTCCAAGATGTGTCATAAGAAAAATAAAGAAGTTTTTGCTCAAATAGTGCACACTAAGAGTAAAAAAATTGAATGCAATTTTTTTCAACATGCCGTTATTGGTGTACACTAAACATATATATATATATATATATATATATATATATATATATATATATATGATTTGCAATGAATTCATATGACACTATCCCACACTTAAGATTTATAATGACTACTATATGGTACCCATCCCACACTTAAAAAATTGCATTGTCCCTCGATACAAAAAGTAGAGCATGCAACAGAGTAAAAGAAAGAAGTGAAAAACTTAAACTTTCCCGATTAAATTGGGTATTGTGTCCAATTGCTTGAGTGAGATACTAGAACATTCATCCACAAGTGTAGAAACAACTCTGCAACCATCAAAGTGAATTAAAAGATGATCACATAAAGACAATGTATATATATCATAAAGAGTGGAAGCACAACTGACAATGGGGGGAAGTACAAAATGATGGCAGGGAGAAACCCTAGCTATGTGAATAAAGTAAAGACAAATGTGATACAAATCTCAAAAATCCCTCTCAAGGTGAGCGAGAGGGAGGCGTTGAGAGTAGTATGTGCTAGACTCACAGGTCTTTGCTGGTGTTGGGGCGACGACATATGGCTCCCAGGCGGGAGGTAGGGTGGCTGAGGTGGGTGTGTGGTGATATAGACGAAGTATATGTAGAAGCTACCACCCAGGTGATCCACCCTTCTCGTGCGTAATGTATAAAACCTATCCAACCTCCTATTGTAGCGGCTCATACTATTCCTGAGCCCGTCGGTCGGAATCATGGAGTTGTTGTAATGAAGCGCGGAGTCGGCCCTACTCCTCCTCGAGTCACCGCTGGGAGTCGCTAATGCGTGCAAGCTCCTACAAGATAGTGTGCTGCCTGGTCTAAACCGCCTCGAGCAAAGTAAGAATCCGGGGGTTGCTCAGGCTGGTAGGTCAAGGAAGAAGAAGAAGGGACTAAGGGGGTGCTGCCACTTGAAAGAAATGAATATGAAACGGTGTGTGTGCAGCCCCTATAGGAAAGGATATGAACAGTCGCGCCCATAACTGTGTCTTTTTGCATACCATACGGGGGCAGTAAACCCGACCATATGCTGTGTTACGGGCATAACCGGCCGTAAGCAATAGTGAAATATTGGTCATACGGGCGCTTACGGCCATATCCTCTCTTTCATCTTTGTCTAGGTTGTTCATTATAATTAATCCCTTTGACATTTCATTCTAATCCCTTTTGATTTCTCTTCATCATTCTCCTAAACTCTGGGATGTGACCTAGTAGCTCGAGATGGATTATTTATGAGAGATTAGAGGGATCAATCACTTATTTCAAAATGACAACTAACTATTCTAGGCTAATCTGATGAAACCTATGAAAGGAAATTTTTGAAAACTTGGATTGCCTCCCAAGAAGCGCTTGTTTAATGTCATTAGTTTGACATTTAGGTTTGCTACTCAAGGTGGATCAAATACATGAATCCCCTCATGGACTTTACCCTTGAAATAGTTTCCAAACAAAGAGAACCCTAAATTGGAGCATATGGGGGACTCATCGATGCGAGCAAGTGATGATTTCTTACCTTGCTATGGACTAGGGTCTCTTCATTACTCTTCTCCTTGTCTTTTTCCTTCCAAAATAATAATTGGAGAAATAATTTCCTTGACCCCTTGTCTTTCTTCTTTGTTTGCCCTTGCTTGCTCTCCTTTAAGAGATCAAGGTTGCTTTTCATGACATGTCCTTTCTCTTACGTCAGCTTTGTCCTAAATATTCTTCTAGTGGGTCGACGACACACTTCTTGCATCTGACTTTCAAAGATTAGTTCAAGGTCATCGATGAAATAAGAGTTATCAACGTAATCAAGTGTATGCCGCATCACTGCAGGAAGCTTTAATTCGACTATACTATTGCCCACTCTTAAAGACATCTTTCCTTCATTGTGATCATGTAAGGCTTTTGTAGCAACCAAAAATAGTCTTCCTAGAATGATGGGTACTTCAACATTATTGTCAATGTCCAGCAATACAAAGTCAGCGGGGAACACAATCTTATCCACTCTTACTAACACATCTAATGCCAGTCCTCGTGGTTTCTTCACTGATCGATCGGCGAGTTTAATGGTCATTTTAGTGGTTTCGGGCTCTCCCAGACCTAGCTCCATAAATAGCTTGTAAGGCATCACATTGATGCTAGCGCTTGAATATGCTAAAATACTTTGCTTCATACCATCCCCAATAACACAAGGGATTACCATGCTACCTAGATTCTTTAACTTTCTCGGTAGGTTAGTTTGGAGTATTGTTGAACATTGAGAGTTTAGAGTTATAGCTATGACCTCCTCCAGTTTCCTCTTGTTTGTCAACAATTCCTTCATATACTTGGCATATTTAGTAGGCATTTGAGAAAGTACATCAACAAGAGGTAAACTCACATGCAGTTGCTTAATTGTCTCCAAGAATTTCTTAGGCGCCGTTTGGTTGCGTTTTCCATTTTCCATTTTCTGAAAAGGTGGAAAACACAGAAAATGGAAAACGCAAAAACTGGAAAATAGAAAAATTTGTTTGGTTGAAAATTTTTGAGAAGCGAGAAAATGGAAAAATTTGTTTGGTTTGTTATAAAAGCGTAAAGTATGTTTTTACGGTTATTTTTCACTAATATGTATATCTGATTTAATTTACTATTGTAAAACAATATAATAAATGTAAATAGAACTATAACCCAACATAATAATTGTAACAAACAACTAATAAGCATACAAATAAGAGTTCAAACATTTCCACAAAACAATTAAAAGAACTAATAAGAGTTCAAACTTTTCCATAATCAAATAACTTGAACCAAGGTCAAACATACAATAAAATCAAAGTTCAAATAGACAATAAGCAAAGTTCAAACACCATAAATAAAACCAAAGTTCAAATAGACAAATACATATTAAGTCTAGACCAACAATGCCATCCTATAGTAGATTTTTCAACCATGCAAGTCTCACTTTAAATTTTGGCGCTCGATGAACATGTTCCTTGTTATAGGGTCTACATGGATTGCGAATACTTGGAATACATGTCATCGGTAAGACCTTCCATTCCATTCAAGATTTCTATACACACATCAATAGAGAATGGATCATCTTGTTTTTCACTCCCTTCAGCCATCTTTGCCAAGATGCCTTCAAAGCACTTCTTACACAACGAGCTCTCCTCACATCTTGATTCATTACTTGAAATCCATTGATCAACCAACAAGTCCATTTTGTCCATCACATCTTGATTAATTACTTGAAATCCATTGGATCGACGCTCAAATGGTGATTTTCCCTAGCCCATCACTTTGCTAGCACTAGCTTCAAAGGACCATTAAAATGATCACCATCACCATCGGTTTCCTTTGGGAGCACCTTGAGCTTGAGAATAATCATGCAAAAATCTTCTTCCAAGCTGCCTATCTTCATCGGAATCTGGGCGCTGTGTGGAGGAATGCCCCATCATCACAGGAAGCTAGTGTCCCATCAAACATCTCAACTAGAACACCATAATGCTCACAACCTTCCTTAGGGTGATCTTATACTCTTTCTTGTTTTTACGCATCAACATGAATAATAATTATAAGAACAACAAGCACTATTAATGAAAGCTTGAGTGAATTAATACAAATCCACATCAACAAGTTAAATCATACGCATAGAACTCTTCCCAAAAATTTTTAGGAGCATTAGCATTGTTTGTTTGAGGTTCCAAGTAGCTTGATGTGAGCATAGCGGTCTGACCAAAAGCCGATACTTAAGTCTCAACCGATTCCACTTTGCCTTTAACCGTTCCACTCCATAGTCCTCATTTGGTACTTAAGGCATAATTCTCTATTGATCGCCTCCCAAGTGTCTTTCTTGAATGTAGTTCCTTGAAGCTTATTTTGTTTAACCTTCTCATAGCATATATCAATGAACTTCTTCGTGTTCTCTTTGGACCAGTTAATTGACTCTCTATGTTCATTCCGATGTCCCCCCATAGGGTCCTGAACCATCAACAAGTTCAAAGATGAAGCATAAAGATTAAGATGAAGCATGAAGCATGAAGATTAAGATGACAGGAACGACATCTAGGAGACATAAACAAACAGCGTAAAAAGCAAGGTGAAACTTATCTTCATTACTTAAGTTAGAACATATCCAATATTAAGTTAGAACATATCCAATATTAATAAATTTATATTGATGGAGATGGGATTAAGATTGATAAAATTTGTAGGGATGGCTAGCGGCTTCTTCTTTGATAATCTTTGGAAGGCGGAAGAAGACTTGCTTTGCCGCATGATCATTTGAAATTTCTTTGGTCTTCCAAGTGTACTTGCCAAGGATGATCATAAGCCCTCCTTCTTCTTTAGGTAGATTAATGTCACTTAATTAATTAATTGGCATCATTTAAGCAGAGAAAAAAAGAAAAATATTTAAAAGTTCTAGCTAGTATATATAATTCAAATGTTGACATGTTTTGATTAGAGTTATTTAGGTGGCCCTGCAGCTTGTATAAATTGTATGGTTGGTGGTATGGAAACCTCATGCTAGTATTGTATACATCATCATGTGTTTGACACACAACAAATTAATATAAACTATTTATTTATACAGCATCTCTTTTTTTTTCTAGAAAATTAAGTGGATAAACCACATTAATTGTATATATATATATATATTTAATATTTGTACAACATGTCTTCATTGAACACATTCATGTTAATTTGAGCGCACTACTATTCTAATTAATGATTTACAAATGAGATCAGAAGATAATTAATTAGATTGAGATCAAGACTTGAAACAGTACATTAATATATATGTTTATATATTAATGTGCATTAACTCTATCTTGAAATCAATCAATTATGAGGTTGCAACTATATATATGAACTTTTTGAGGGTGATCTAATTAATAATTAAGTTGGAGCCTTTAATTGGTATTTTTACATTTTAGTGAATCTTTTTTGGAACTTAATGAATGTTGTCTCCATCGATGATCAGGGGATATCATTTTGCTTGCCAAACACTTTCATAAACAATCTTCTTTAAAACTTTTCCCCTTATCATAAAGTCCCATAGATGTCTTCCTTAAGGGTTACCTCTTTTCTGTGATGGAGAACTTTTGCTCTATATATAAGAAACATTTCAATGCGCACAGCATGCCTACAATGCATGCCGCATATCTTTGATTAGCGATTATGCGCTACAAAATTAAAATTTTCAATGCATGAATCTCTATTGATTGTCTTCTATCGCCATTAATTAAGATTCATCAAATTAATATCAATATTAATTTGAACTTTTTGAGTGATCTAATTAATAATTAAGTTGGAGCCTTTAATTAATTTTCTATTTTTAGTGAATATTTTTGGAACTTAGTGAATGTTTATTAATTAAGATTATGAGATAGATATTTGTATCTTAATTAAGTTAGAACATATCAATATTAATTAATTAATGATCATCTCAATCAAAGTCACATTCACATCCAACAACCTCATAGCATTTCCACACATACTACAAGAGCTCCTCCCTGCATTACATTTCCCCTTCATCCCACAGAGACCTGTTTGCCCTTAGATTAATGGCAAGCTGATCTTGAGATATCCACCAATTTGCTCAATTAAAACTTAGAACAACTGTTCCTTGGATCTCAATCAAGCCCACAACAAGAAGTCTTTGGAATCTCACCCATTATTTCTAACCTTACATTTCATATATTGTTAATCTTACTGACTTCAAATTTGGTTGAGTTGATAAAGGGTTACCATAACCTAAAACATAATGATTCATAGATGTCTATCTCCATAGATCTAATTTGGCATTCTCAATGCTCTAGCATCATCAATTAAAACAATTTCATCACCTACAATCATCTGTCTCACAGAAGCACTTACAAATCAAGGCAAATTCAATCCAGAATTTCAGAAACAAGAAAAGGCATTATGTGATGATACCTAAGCTTCGGATGGCGCCCAAGTCACGGATGGCCTTAGCTCTACGGATGGCGGCCGGCATTTCGATCGCCATGACAATCCTCGCTCACACACATGGCGTGCCAAGATCGATTGGAGCCTCTCTAAACTCCGCGGGTAACTAGAAAACAAAGTTCATTTTATTTACACTATTGCCACGCAGCGTTTTCCACGGCTAAGCGATAATATTTAGATTTTTGAAATGCGTTTTCCGGACCCATCTATTTTTAAGCCTTTTCCGGAAAATGGATGCAACCAAGCGCGTTTTTAGCGTTTTCAGCGTTTTTTATGAGAAAATGGAAAGCAGCAACTTTAGCGTGGAAAAGCGTTGAGCGCCCAACCAAACGCCCCCTTAAAATTCCCATCATCCTTTGTTTTCTTCAATCTTTGGGGATAGGGAACCCTAGGTTGGTACTCAGGGACTGGTGTCGTTTCTATTCCCTTATCCTTTGCTTGAAGCTCTTTAGCCACACTCTCCTTGGCTGCTGAGAATTCACCAGTTTCTACCTGGGTTGTAACCTTGTTAGTCTTTCTGACCAATATCTCCACTTCCTCACCATTCCTAAGTAAGATAGCCTTTAAATCCCGTGGGGTTTTCACCGTGCTTGCTTTCGGTTGGCTCCCTCGATGCCTTTCACGATACAATTCTAGATAATTGCAGAGCTTGGTTTTGATAGACCTTGAATACCCACTTGGATGTTTGATATCTCTTGATTAAAATTTTGAATTTGTGTTAATTATGAACTTAGCTAAAAACATCCTCAAAGGTTTTGCACAGGGTTGTGGAGGTTTTGGAGATAAGGAGTTGAATCTTGGAGTGGTTGCTAATCCTTGGATATTGCCATAAGATAATCGGGATGGCTCCAATTATGCATATAAAGGGCAAAATCCCGAGGATCCCTTAGGGTCTTTGATTGACCATATATTGAACTTCCTCCATGGGGGCCACTTTCATGCTTACTTGATGGGTTATTGTGATGAATCATGCCCCTTCCACAAGTGTCGCCTGAAGGCATTTGCAAATAAACTTGAAGGTCTTCTAGCGCAAGTTGGTCAAACTTTTTGGCTAGTTCAGCTACTTGTGCTGCAAGGACGGAATCCTGATTAATAATTAACTCCAACTTTGGCAGGTTGTCTTTCTCTAGGTGCCCAAGCAGATTCGGTATTTGCCAAATCTTCAATTAGTTGCCCGGCTTCCTTAGGGTATTTATTTCCCAGGGAGACACCAGCTGCGACATTCACTATTGGTCTAGTATGATTGTTTAACCCATTATACAAGATGTGGACTTTCATCCATGGCTCCATGCGATGACGTGGACAACGCCTGATTAAATCCTTAAATCGTTCCTAAGCGTCGAACAGTGACTCTTGCTCTCCTTTCTTAAATCACGAGAAATTACATCCTAATACGCGCGGCTTTACTTGGAGGAAATATCTTCCCAAAATTTATCTAGCATATCCCTCGAGGTTCTTATACTTTCTGCGAGTGGGGTGAGCCAGCGATCTGTAGCTTCTCTCAAGCTGAATGGAAATAACCTTAAATGAATTGCATCATCAACGACTCCATTTATCTTAAACATATTACAAATTTGAATGAAGGACACAAAATGTGCATGAGGATCCTCATCAGGGCGTCCATCGAATTGGGCTTGATTTTGAACTATTTGGATGGTGCCCGACTTGATTTCGAAGTTGTTTGCAACTTGAGGGGGTGGATGCTAAATTGCTCTCGTGTTACACTAGCCTATCATAAGTATATAATGTTCTCCTTAGCTCCACCACGGTTGAAGGATCCATGGTTTCGATATTGACGTCTGTAGGAAGGACATTCTCAGACTCTGAAGATGAACCTGGACTTACCCCTTTCGACATGCTTTGTGCTTCTCTAATCCTTCGGTGTAGAGTGTGCTCGATCTCGCTATCTCCTTCCACCAAACCTGATAGATTTGCTCAGGTCATACACCGATACCTTGCACCAACAAGAAAGAACAAGAATTAGTAGTACGAAAATTAGAGTAAGCAAAGTGAATAAAAGAAAAATTAAAGTTAAAATTAAAACTTTAAAAACCTAAAACTATGACTAACTAATAGACTCTTAGTATTCTTAGTGACCTAAAAGAACCCGTCAGCGGCCCGAAAAGAACTTGATAATGAGCCTAATGCTTATGCTTATCACATAGCAAGTGCGAGATTAGGTGTCAAGTAATAAAGTTGACTAATGAAAGTCAGATATTGAACCCACAAGAACCTTGACCACTAATCCTATCTAATTATCGGCTACCTAGTCTATCAAAAGATGGATGGTTTTCTGATCCAATTGCAAAAAGAAAAATTGGCTCAAGAACACTTAATGAAGATAGTGACGACAAACAATCAGAGAAGGGAGATTCTTGGGCATTGAATTCCCTCCGGATATTTATAGATTGATGTAAGTATCGATTTCATATTGATCAATATGAGGTTTGGACCAATAATTCCTACAACGCTTTCACCCCCTCTTTCAATGCGAGTTACTAATCTACACTTTCGTGAGGTAGTTCTAGGGAACACATAATCTTGAAAGAGTTATGGGGTAATCATTTTTCTGAGTCTCTCTCCTAAATACCCGATCTCTCGCATGTTCATAACTCTCACCTATTGAAGTAGATCTAGGGTATATAGATGGAAGCGTTATTGTCTATACCTTGAATAAACCTAGATTGACACTTAGAGATATACATAGCGTAAAGCATCAATACAATACAAAACATTTAAAAGGTTCTCAAAGATTAAAATATTCATTCAAAGATAGAAATACATAGTAACAAGATTAAGTATAAATCCGGAGGTTTATCATGCCCAAGTAACTAACAAGTTAGTTCCCCCATCAAAGGGGAATACAAATCCAATACAATCAAAGAGGAAAAGATGAGAATCATGATAAGAAACTCTCTTCCATCTACCGTTGGCGATGACCGTTGGCGGTGTAACTTCAATGCTTGCTTTCCTCCCTTTTCTCCCAAAGTCTTTAATGATGCCTTAATCTCCAAGATGGAGAGAGGGTTGGGAGCGCCCAAGGGGATGATGATGTTCAAGATCCAAAAGCCCCTGATCTCTCTAAACCCTAAATTGGATATTTATATTGTCCCCCTTAATACAGATGATTAGTAACAACATTAGTCAGATTGGGACTCAAATAAGCAATAAAATTGGCTTAACTCGCAATAGGGTGCGAGGCATACGGGCGCTCTTACAGTTGTATGTATGCCCATGAGCTTCTTCCCCAGGTTACACGATTGATGATACGGCCATATGTGTACCCCTGTAGCTCTCTGTATGTTGGGAGGTGTGTGCTCAGAGTTCTCATACGGGTGCTCAAGGTCGTAAGTGTACCCGTATCTCAATCATATGGTGGTTTACGGCTGTAAGCTTACCCGTATGGCTTCAGTAATTTTGCTACTAGCTTCGATTTGTACTGTATTTCTTCTAATTTGCTCTCGAAGCTCCCTAGTGATCTACAAATAAGAATTAACACAAAATAATTATCAATGGGCAAGAATTAGTTGAATTTGCATGAATAATATACATTAGATTGATATAAAAAACATGATCATTTGAACAATTATCAATTTGTCGAATGAGTTCATCTTCTCCATGTTTCAAACCCTAGGGATTTGAATGGATGAATCTTGAATGAATGGGTGATAAATATATTTTTTGCCTTGAGTTTTTGTCTCAATCGTTGATTAAAGGTATTTATAGAGTTTATGATGTGAAATGGGTTTTATTTGGATGTAAATAGGGTAAGAAATTAGCATGGCCGTCGGCGTAGCGCACTAAGCGCATAAGGGCCATATACAAGCCCGTATGGTCCCCGAGCAGGTTATATGGTCCATATAACAGCCCATATGATCCCGTATAGGGCAATCAATTACCGCTGATTACACAATTTCTTTCCGTTTATCGATATTTTCAGTTGCATAAATACCCTTTCAATTATTTTGATATATGCCTAAGAAGCAGATTGCTTCAAAGAAGTGCAAGATCGAAGAGGGCTCCTCATCCGTTGTACCACCATTTGAGGTGGAGCCCTTCAGATAGTTCTCAACAGAGAGCTATCAAAATATAATCTCTACCTTGACTAGCATGCACACTTGTTTTAGTGATTTTCTATACTAAATGGACTAATTTATGCACTAATGCAAGTGTTTCTACTATTGATAGATGATGAGAGCATTGGAGAGCCATAAGGATGATCTTGAGAAAAAGAGATAGGTGTTTTATGACAAATAAGCGTAAGGAGCAAAAGGGCCAAGGATTTTGAGCATCCTAAAAGAAAAGCTTAGATCAGGAATTTACTAGGAGAGCTACAAGACTCCAAATCAAATTACCTAAGTTAGATTAAAGAAAAGTCATGAACACATGGTTAAAATTTCAGTTCATTCCGAGTTGGAAATGGTCATCCTATCATTGAGTTGAAGAAAACATCCCAAAGCGAGAGAATGCATATATGGCGATGTTTAACGCAGGCGCTAATTTTCAGAGAAAATAACATTGTGATGTTATTATAAAACATCACATGATGTCGTGTGCTAGGATATAAAATGGGCCTGATTTCTTTGGGTTTTATAATCTTTTTGGACTTGGTGGCACCTGCACGAGAATTTGAGATCCAGAGGAAGATTTCTACAAGCTTCATCATAATTTGGAAGTTGGGCATTTATGAGGGGAACTTCTAGAAGTCTATTTTCCTTGGCTTAGCACTCTTTCTAGCTCATCTATGGATGTTTGTATTGAAGCTAGCATTGCCATGGATGTTTTTCTTTGTAATGTTAAGCTTAAACACATTATCTAGAGGTTATATGGTTGCTATGACTTGATATATGTATTATCTTCCAGCTTGCTTTGTTATCTTGTTTGTGGATGTGCCTTTGAATCTATTATTATTATTCCTCATTAGTCGAGAGATAATGAGTATCTTGAACTCCTTGCACTATGAGAGATCTAGGCTTGTAAGTAGAATAGAGGATTAGGGTGGGCCGGGTGGCACCAATTTGACCTAGTGCTAAGAGATTAGGTTAGGCAATTCCATGGTAGTGATATAGTGTTGTCCTATAATGTGTCCGGATTGTACCATAGAGATATGGACATCGCATGCATGATCCTTAGAAATAAAGGTCCTATAGGAGGATGCACCAGATTGCACACAACCACAACACTTTACCACACTTATACACCCACATCCATAGATTTGATAGCCGATTTAAGTATTCCAAGGAGAAAACTTTCCACAAGTCTAGCAACCCATTACAGCCTAAGCTCTCATCTATCTTGAGGAATCTATTCCCTTGCACCCCGCTTGCAGTTTACCACAATCTCCCTTTTCAATTAATTGTAACACTTGTGATTAAACTATAGAATCATCATTCAAGTTAATTTGGTTTATGCAAGTGGGAAAATTCCTACCCCTCCGTTCTCTTGGGATTCCCACGACTCGGTACTTACACGATTGTATTACTTGCGACCCACGTGTCTGCTTGCATGCGAGGAGGCTTAGAGTGCTTGCACCTTTCAAGTTTTCTAGTCAACACTTATTTTACACTCCAATGTTATCATCGCCTGCTTTAAGCCTCCCAAACCCCTTGACTTGAGGCAAACTTGCTTCATTGATTGGGAGGTCCTCACTTCCAACTTGGGATTGTTACTTGGACCCTGAGTATGAGGGATGCTTTTCATTGTGTATGAAACTTAGATAAGGTATTATTCGCCATCAACCCAATGAAGGGTGTTTCACTTGAAGGGCTTACACTTGAGGTCTGAGCACCTTGAGGAGCCAACCCAAGAGCGTGCGAATTATGCTGGAAGTCCCCTCACCGCAGCCATATCAACTTCCTACTCTCCCAGGAGGTGGAGGGACCACTGAGACTCACGTGCACGTTTCTCCATGTACTGAAAGGTTCTACGATCACGAGTCCATCCACACCCGCTAGTAGGGGTAGTAGCCAGTTCGGTTACCAAACCAAACCCAGGTGCAAAGCATCTTCAACCGACAGGAATATGTACTTAGAGTTTTGAGAAATCCTAAAGCCGATTCAGAACCGAAATTATATACGATAACCGGCCGCTCGGTTTAGGCCCGCGGTGACAATGTCCCCATCCGAATAGGTATATTAGGGGCATACCAAATCTATCAAACGACTTATAAGATAAATATTTTTAAAATAGAATTATATGTGCAGATTTTATCACCAAATCTCCTATATGAAGTAACTTGACTCACTGAGATCTCATTTAAATTAGATTAAAGGCTAAACATTTTTCTGCTTTACCATTTATTTTAAAATTTTGAAATACCAATATTATACAAATTCTGGCAAAAAGTTAACACTAACAACTCATCAACTACCTTCCCTTAGAATTGAGATTAGATTAAGAATAATTTTCTTTAAAAAAATTTATCTTGAATTTTTATCAAAAAATCCCTTAAATTTGGATTAGATAAAGGACAATTTTTTTTAAAAATAATTTATCTTGGGAATTTTTATCCAAATATAATAACCTCAAATTTAGGTAAAAGAATAATTTTTTTAAAACAATTTATTTTAAAATTTTTATCTCAAAATATATCCAAATCTATAAAAAGTCATGTCAACCTCTTTTATAAAAATAATTTATCTTGAATTTTTATCACACACTATGCATTTCATTAACCTCTTTTTAAATTTAGATTAAATAATATGTAAAAGAAAAGAAATTCTTTTTGGGTGTTTATTTCGATAGTGAAGGAAAACTTAATTTAAATATAGATGAAATTTTACATGTTATGGGTTTGATATTACATCTTGTATAAGGATAATTACTATATTTTATATTATTTAAATTGATTTGTTAGGTAATTACTTGAACCAAATAAATCCCTACGGATTAGCTACCAGATTTAGGATCGGATTACGTTAGCTTGACAGAACAAAATTTAATTTTAATAAAATCTACCCTAGCAGTACTGCGTCGGTATCGGTTCGATTCGGTTACTACTAATTTTTGGTAGACTTCCCTTTACCCCTGCAGCTCAGTCACGAGGGCTCCCTCACTCCCTTCCCGAGCAAGCATCATCTGCGCTAGCCACGATATTGAAACTGACTTGCGAGGGAGCTACAAAGAACAACAAGATGTCTCAAACTTCCGCGCTACATCCAGTCCCAGGGTTAGCTACACTATCCTAGGGAGAGATGATAGCACGCAGTGCGTCGCTAGGCACTTAGAGGCATGAGAGTACTTCCCTTACGTCACCTGACAATTTTGAAGCCCAGGTGCCCATCCGCACGAGATCACGTGCAAGTGGCTCACCTACTTGGTACCGAGGCTTGATGATACGCGAGTCTCAACTCCATCAACGCCCGGGACCTACATCCACGCCTTACTGAGAAGAGGATATAGGCCTTGAGGAGAGGGTGACGGAGGGATATCTGATGACTACACAACTTATAGGCGCATTAGGGATGAAACGCTACTCGTGTCAAATGGAAGGCTGGGTGAGTACTCGACGGTACTTGCGCCACACTTCTTGGCGAGGGAACCACAAGAGTTCCTAAGCTGATTAGATGCATTTCGACTCACGAGGACTCTACTACACGTGCATCACTGGCCCGACTTTCCGCTCTCAGCGTCCAAGAGTGATTAAGAGATTGCAGGTAGTAGATATCCCCGAGGTCCACGTAGTCGGGGATACCGGTATTCTTCTTGAGCAACGTCATTTGAGAACCGGTTCATTAAAGGGTTTCTCCCTTTTCATCATAGAGGCGTGAACCATTTCTACCGCTATATCTTGGGGTCCCTATCAACTATGCTTTACCGAAGTGCCTATGGATGATCCAAGCTTTACGAATTATTTGGACTTATCTTGTTATTTGTATTTATGTCTCTTTTAGTTTCCAATGTTGCTTTATTTTTCTTATACGTATTTATTAGGACTTATCTTTTAATTTGTGCACCGCTGTATTAGTTAGCCAGGGCACCGCCCTGCTAAACTTATCTTTATTTTTACTTTCTGTGGATTCCCTTGATTTCCTATTATCTCTTTTGTTGAGTTATGATGATTTCCCTCTCTTGCTGATTAGACATATTGTAAAACCCGCCCCAAAATAAATAAGAATTTTTATTTATTTATTTCCAGAATTTATTAAATAGTAATTTAATATGGTAAGTGATGAAATTTGGGAAAAATTATAAAGGTCTTATTAATCCAGATTTAATTAAGTACTAATTAAATCAGATTAATTATTGAGAAAGTTATGAACATGTATTTAAATGATAAAAATGGAAAGAAGGTTTATATGCAAAAAATGGGGTTGATTGGAAACCTAGGTAAATTAATAAACCAAGTGTGACAAAAGGAGAGAAATAAAACATAGGACTAAATTGCAAATGAAATAACTTTAATTTATCATGAGATTTTATAAGAATTCAAGGGTGTGAATGAAAAGAATTTTAATTATAAGATTAAATGAGGTAATGAAGCTTGAGAGGCAAAATGACCATTTTGCCCCTCAAGCCAACACGTAACAATTTAAATGAAATGAGAGAATGAAAAGTTTCATTTCTCTCTCTCACTCCCTCTCATTCTCACGGGCAAGAGCATAGAAATACTGTAGCACATTAAGGATTTTGGAGGAATACTCATCAATCCTTTACATTAATCTTGATTTGAAGGTAAGGGTTGGTTGAGTAGTGGATTTAATTCACTTGATCTCCATTTGGAGTCTAATATGCATGATTATGAACTTTAATCCATTCATTAGGGCTTGGAGAAGAAAATCGAAGGAAATCGAGGTAAAGCTTGGGAATACGAAATTTGGAGCTTGAATCTTCAAGAGGTAAGCTCAATACTAAGTTAGAAGCATTTGGATGATTTCAAGTCGAGTATTCATTCTTTTTATGTCATAGGTTCATCAATTGATGAATGTGACCCATTCATGGGATTTCAATGGATGAAATCATGTATAAATGGGTGAAAATGGATGTAGAACAATATATGAGGAGTTTGGGATTGAATTATAGATTGTAGAGCTTGATTTGGGAGAAGGAATTTACTGTAGCACTGCAGATTTTCATGGGTTTTCAATTGATAAAGTTGAACTCTTACTCTCTTCATGGTATATTAAGGACTATGGCAAGTATGAAACCTATTGAGCTTCATAGAACCCTTGGATGATAAATTGGGCCTACATGATTTTTATTCCATGAATTTTTATTTGATTCATCTCCCATGTTCCCATGGCTAGTAAGGGAATTCAAGTTAATAGCTCATGGTGAGTTTTGTTATGAGCATGGTTAATGCTCTTCATGATTTTCCTTAAATTCTAGTTGTTGTATGATGGACATGCTTGTGTATGAATTGATGAATATATAAGTTATGGAAGTTACGTATAATGGATGGATGTTTGTATAGGAATTAAAGCCCTAAATACAAAGCAAACTCTGTCGAATTTTCTATTGAAACCATGCATCACAAATCCTTGTTGCAATATTTGTGAAAATACTTAAATGAACTAGCTAATCAAAAGACAGTTCTGTTAATCATGCGTTTGATATAATGTTTCCAAGGTTAAGTTAGATAATGAGGAAGCTTGACAAATTGGTTTGATAGTGTGCATACTTTTACGATTGCAAGATCAAAGAAATTGTGATGAATGTGTTGTTGTATTAAGAATAAACATGCCTATGTATTGTTTGAGAAATGCAAGTATTGGATTCCAAGTTTAGAAATTTATTGAAGAGAATTGAACTCCAAATGAAAGGTATTTGCAGGAATTACTGTAGCACTGCAGAACATGGATTTTGTTCATTCTTAAAGGGTCGTATAAGAGATGATAATGAGTCCAATTATGATGAAAATGAAAGACAATATTATGAATATAATATACCGGGAGATTGGAATGGAATGGTGAAGGTTTGGAGCTTCAATTTGAAGTTCCAAGTTCATGTTTTAGGTGGTTACTGTAGCCGCCGAATGAAGAGTGAACTATAACTCAAATGTTTTCAAAAGA